>RJWM01012667.1:0-55868 GCA_004363535.1 Dasyprocta punctata
ACCCCCATAAGCAACCTGCTGGTTCGGAGGTCTGGCTAAATTGATAGCAACTAAGGTACATAAAGCAACTAAATGCTAGTACTGTTTCATTGATTTTGCAGGCTTGGGGCTGGCAGCCTGAGCATCTCTTTGGAAGATGACAGTAGGCAATGTAGCAAATATGGAGGATTCTCTTCTGTCTTGTCTTTGAGGCCCAACATTGTTCTCATTGTTTTGCTTTATTCTGATTAATCTTTTTTGCTTTATTTTATATTGTTTTTATTATGTTTTGTTTTTTTTTTTAATTTTACTATACCTGTTGAAATGGTTGACTATTCTGAAAATAACAAGATATACTATAGTAGCTATTGTTTTCACAGTATCTTCCTTTGAAGTTCTGTACCAGTTCTACTGCTTTGTTTTGATTGACTTTGTTCTGTTATGTTTTTTTGGATTTTACTATCTTTAAAACAAAAAAAAATCTAAAAAGAAAAAAAAAGTCTCACATCTGCTCTGACCACCTCACACAGTCCAGTGTTTTCACCACGTCACGCACTGACTGCCAGAGGCAGGACACAAACCTGGCCGGCAGAGCTCTCTCCAATGCTGCTTGCTTCGTCAGCTCAACATCCACAGTGGCCTCTTCTCTCTAGGAGGCAACGGGATAAAAATGATGTGCTCTTTAAGGAGCAGCTTGTTACTGCCTTCTTTTATATAGAGCTACCACAAACTTCTCTGACTCAGTCTTTCACTTAATGTGATTGGTACTGCATGTGGCACTTCATTATTTTCAAATGGCATAACAATCAGCTCCCAAGATAGTGCCTTTTGGAAACAGTAAGCAGTTCTTCAGATTAAATTACATATTAATACCAAACCACCTCATTAGGACTCTTGAATATTGTAGCCTTGGGCAAAGATTCTGTTTTAGTTACATCTGCTGTAGAAGACAGAAGCATTTTTCTAGTGATGCTAACATATCTCATGTTAGACCAAAGTGTCTCCTTAGAGATATCAATGTTTAGATAATGCAAGCCTGATCTAGAGCCTTGAGATAAGGTTTGAGATCCAGAGTGAGATCTAGGTACTAAAAGGTAAAACACTCACACAGTACCCTCCCCCATCTCCAGTGATCCCTCTTCAAACAGCAACTCCAGTCTTTCTCTAGTTGTCCCCCTCCCCTCGTATCCTTCTGCACTTTTCGCCATAGAAATTATCTGGTATACTCCACTTTATTTCTTTCTGTCTCTCTTATTAGAATGTCAGGTTCCTGAGGTCAGAGACTTCATCTCTTTTATTCCCTATCCCATTTCCAGTGTCTGGTACATGATAGATGTGGGGACTGAAGCTTATTACAGTGGGAGAAAAGGGAGCTTTTTAGAAAAAATAACAACAGTGCAAGTAGATAAATTAGATATGGGCCATATCATTGTCAATACCCTAGCTGTACAGTACAAGTTTTGCATTACATTACCATTGGGGAAAATAAGCTTATAAGGCACAGAGAATTTCTCTGGATTATTTTTTTACACCTGCATGGGAATCTATAATTACTTCAAATTAAAGTTTAATTAATAATAGGCATATAAAAAGTTTAATTAATAATAGGCATATAAAAATTAAGTATGTAACAAAATATTAATTTAGAATGAGAAAAGATACTGCAACAAATTAAAGACCTGGCAAATGCCACATACATTACAGCATCCACAAAATTATTTCTATTAATTAATTCCCTGACAAGACTATTTGTTGGGGTATACTTACTAATATTTACTAGACAGAATAGAAAACTAAGATCTTTTCCTTAATACTTGTGATTAAATTTAGTTTAGATAAGTGTCTTTCAATTTTGCAATTCATTATTTACTGGTTATGTCATGTAAATATTTACAACTGTCATAAAATTTGCAAAAATATCTATTTCTTACATGTGAGCTGTAAGATTGTAGGCATTTCAAGTTTTCAAATGCAATGATTAACTTTATATACTCTTTAAATTACAGAGATTCTTTGTTAGTTTGTCATTCACATCATTTTGGATTACTGTGGCTTTCATGTTTTCTTTGATCTGTGTCTAATATGACATGTCAAATGAGCAAGAAATAGAAGATCCTGGGTGAACAGGCTTCAGTGGGGTCATTTCAGGCTCAGGTGTGTAAGATCATATACCAAGAGAAGCATGTTGGGGCTAGAAGAAGTGGGATTAACCTCAGGAGCAACCAAGTATCTAGGGGTACCTGTTACAGTTTGTGTCTAGATGTCTCCCCAAAGCCTCATGCAATCATAGGTGGGGGTTTTTCAGGAGTGGCTGGATCTACAGTGTGTGATTGATTCATGGTGCAATACTAGGATTAAGGGCACTAAGATTAAGGGTGGGTGATCACTAAATCAGTCCACTGATAGGTTGGGCACCACCCTAATCCCAGTGGCCTACAGAGAATATAAAAGGGACAGAAAAAAGCTGCTAAGGTTTCTTGCTTACTTTGCTACCTTCTGCCTGCCATGAGCTGTTTCTCCTTTGTGATGCCTGTCTGCCATCCCACCCTGCCCTGGAGCCAGCCAACTAAGGACTGAAACCTCTACAAACTCTGAGCCAAAGAAACCTTTCCTCCTTTAACTTTGGGCATCAGGTATTTTGTCTCAGCAACAGTAACTAAGACAGTACCTCAAAGACTATTCCAAATTATAGTCCCATGGGCACTTGATAGACCACTAGCAACTGATGAGTAAGAGAATATTATGCATTGTTAGTAACAGAGTCAAATCTCAGTCTTGGTTACTTGAATCATCATAATCACAGTAACTTAGCTGCACACATAAAGGTGTCCCGCTTAACTCAAACACAACAAATCTCCAGCTTATCTTTTACCAACATCTCAAATTCCCTGCCATTCTTCCAATTTCACTCGACAGGGGAGGAAATGGTATAATAGAAAGGGAGGCAGGAAAGAAAAGTAGAACTAGGTATGTTGCATATGACTGTAATTCTAGGTACTTGGGAGGCTCAGACAAAAGGATTGCAAATTCAAAGCCAGCCTGGGCAACGTAGTGAAACCCTGTGTCACAATAAGGGTCATAGATGTGGCTTAATGGTAGCACATTGCCTTGCATGTGTGAAGCCTGGATGGAATTGCCAACAGGGAAGGATGGGCAGAGAGCAGAATGGTGATTGCCAAAAGGAGGGGTTTAGGTCAGAGGAGAAGAAACATTAGTTAGTGGACAGAAAATTTCATTAAGTAGAAAGAATATGTTCTAGATTAGTACATATTTTAAAACTGCTACAAGAGTATTTTTTGTGTTCTCATCACAAAGAAATGATAAATACTTCAGTTGATATAGATGCTGCTACTCTAATTTCATGATTCCACAATGTGTACATGTATTAAAACATCACACTGCAACCTTTCAATATATAGAGCCATTATTTTTCAATTTAAAATATAATAAAAACAAAGAAATAAGGAAAGCAACAGTTGGCCTAACCAACAGTGTCTAAAATGTACTACTTTTGCAAACTTTAAAAATCATGTAAGAATGAGAATCAATCCCAGGGCCTTTTCCAGAGCCTTGAAAAAAGATTGTCAGGAAAATGTGGACATTTAGGTCTCAGTACCTTCATGATAAGTCTGATTTTATATAAGCTTAATAAATATTGGTCAAATAAAAGAGTGGATGCATATTTGAGGGCTTGGTCTTCTAAGCATTAATAAACACATCCCCAAAATACTTCTGAATTGCACCAATAATTCGTAAATAAGCCAAGAAACAGTGAATTAAATGTATGAAAGTTAATGACCAGGGGGAAAAATAAAAACTTGCGATATGAGCTATTAAAATATGAATCTGATCTGTATGGCTTAACTCTGAGAAACTACCTCCCACGGATACGTAAGAGTGCATCAGTTTCCCCAGATTCAAAAGGCTGTGCTCAAAAAATGCTTTTGAAAATTAAAAGAATAAATGAACTAACACCCTTATGTCATATGTATATTGCATGACT
Organism: Dasyprocta punctata; assembly: GCA_004363535.1. Taxonomy (NCBI): domain Eukaryota; kingdom Metazoa; phylum Chordata; class Mammalia; order Rodentia; family Dasyproctidae; genus Dasyprocta; species Dasyprocta punctata. The sequence goes on from RJWM01012667.1 coordinate 3,983, forward strand.
AAATGAAAGGAATGATGGAACAAATGTCCTAAAGACAGAGAGTCCACCTGCTCTTCCTGTATCCTATGCAGGATGTAAGTGAGCCTGATCAAACCATCTCAAAGGGACTTCCAGGATGGGCTTGCAGTGACTCTTCTGGATCTGTTTAGGAGCAGACAAGAATGGCTTACAAACCCCTCTGCCCTGAAGCTGACTCTTTTGACTCCTCTTATGGCAGCACTTTTGTGTTATCTCCTTCCATCTCTTCTATTTCATTTTGAGACAAGAGGAAGATTGTAACGCAGAGTTCCAGAAGATCACTAGTACACCTCATTAACATAAAACCCAGGAACTAAACTACGTGTGGAAGTGAATCAAGGCCACCCAAAAGGGAACAGCAAAAGCTACAGATTCAGAGCTCACTATAAGCAGTAAACCACCATTGCTTGCATTGACAGAGATTCAAAGAGAGGTAGGGCAGGGCAGGGCTTTAAAGTGGAGAAAAGGGAAAGGTTTGGATGTGCCCCATTGCAGGTTGTCAGCTTGGGGAAGCTGGAAGCTGCTAACTGGAGGTGGAACAGCCTATGTGATTGGTTAGGGACATATATTTGGTTTTCTCTGGATAATGGGTCCAACATTTTGGCCTGTCTGGACCTCATTGATTGTAAAGGAATTGTCTTGGGCCATACGTAAAATATATAATTAACGCATATAAATAACGAAGCTCCCTAAAAGAAGGCAACATAAACACAAAGCTAATGAAATATTTGATCTTGTTTTTATGAAATGAATGCATCAATGCCTGATTTGATAGAAGTGATTGCAATTCTTATTGTGTTCTCAAAGTGCTTGTCAAAAATTTTTGGTCTAATTTAATCCTTTGTGTGCTTAATCCTTGAAAGTAACTGCTCACAAATGAACATACTGCCAGAAGTGATGACAGGGAAAACGTGTGATTTTTTTGAAGGGATATTTTTCTCTGGGAAGAGTGGTCTTACAGAAGTCTAGTAAAGAGACATGATCAAATTTATCTTTGAGTCAAATGTCTGATTGTAGCTCTATACATTCTGAAAATTAAACAGCAACTGTTCATTTTTTATTAGCAATATTATACACACAAATAATAACCTTGTGAGCAGAAGATGATTTGATTTTTTTTTACTTAAACCACAGCTGCTAAAAAGCTACTTTAACTTATTAAATTATTTTATAAATAACAGAAGTCCAAGTTTAATAAATGAGAAAATTCAAGTGTGCTGAACAACAATGAATGCTATATGTGGGTACTTAGGTTGAAATACTACTGTAATTTTCCTCACCACAAGTGCATGTAATGTCTGATACAGGCGGGTTTCAACTCAGTTGTTGTGGTGGATGCAGAAGGTGGAGTTAGCATTGTACTGTGTCTTCCTTTGTGTAGGCGTCCATTGTCACTCCCAAGTTTTTGTGAGCACTAAGAAATGGTGTCATGCAAAATATTGCTAAAAACCACATAATAATATTAAAAGTTTACAGTTTTGTGGAGCCACATTACAGTCTGCCTTGGGATGCATGCCTGCTATAGGTGGTCCTAAACTGGAAGCAGGGACAAAAGTCAAGGAACCCGTTGGTTATTAATCTAACTTTGGCCATTTAGAGATGATTGTGACAGAAGGTATTTTTGAGCTTCATGGCTTGTCAGTAGAGATAGCAACCATATTCTGGTAAGCTGACTGAAAGCAGGCTGGCCTCTTGGGCTGGTTGTTGTAGAGCAGGGGTGAGTTTCCTAAGCATAATGCCATACATGTGGCAGTCCTATTTTTATGTATGTGACAGCCCTTGTCCATTCATGTATTCGTTCTCTTACACTCTGTGATGGATTAGATCAAATACATCCATTTAAAACCTCGTATGTTCAGAAGTGGGCTTTTGGAAGGTGTCTGGATCACCTCCTGGGTGCTCTAGGAGGTGGGCTTGGTCAAAAGAAGTAGAAGAGGTGATTCCCTTGGAGTGTGACCACAAAGGGAATATCTCCCTTTCTGGCTCCTCCTTTCTGTCTCTGCTTTCTGGTGGCCAGGATGTGAGCAGCTTTCTCTGCCAGACTCTTTCACCATGCTAGTTTTCCCTTGGGGCCAGCCAACCATGCATGGACTGAGACCTCGGCAACTGTGAGCCAAAATAAACGTCTCTTCCTTTAAGTTGCAAGGGTTGGGCATTGTGTCTTAGCAACAGGAAAGTGACTAAGAGTGACTAAGCTACCTATCATTTGGTGTCAAACAAAGCAGCTTGCTACATGGGTCTGTATCTGCAGATACAGGAAATACAAGATACTGCCTCTGGTTGTTTTCTTTAGAAAACACTTGTGAATAGATACTTGATGAGATGATTTGCTACTTGGTAAACAGAAATGGGGGTCCAAGTTACGTGACTCTCATCAGTGCTAGTGGGAGGCTGGTGGGGAACTGCACGCCAGGCTAAATAGTTCAAAAAAAAAAAAAGGCATGAAGAGGATTCCATTCACATTAAACCTCATACTTTCAGGGGAAAAAAAATCCAAACAAAAAAAATCCTACCATCAGGGTCTAAGAGGTCATGATTTTGAGCCATCTGTCATAAAATAACCAGGGAAACTGTCTCTTAAGTGACTCCAGATTGTTGTTTACAGAGCATGGCTCTTGGTTTCTTTCTTTTTCTTTTCCTTTTTTTTCCCTCCATTTGAGCCAATTATTTAAGGCAAAACTGTCTTTCACATTAAAAACCCAGTGGGCAACTGGTAAGCATCAAATAAATTGCACCGGGGGTCCAGTTTCAGCCTCTGTTATCTAAAACTGCCAAAATTATCTGCTTCACTAGTTACAGGGAAACACAAAGTTTGCATTATTCTATATTTCACACACAAACAACTGAAGCTCAAAGGCATTTTTAAAAAATACAGCCTTGCCTTTCCAATTTGTGCAGCTTCCACGAGCTTTATGAAATGGAATGAGTGGGCTGGACACACCAAATTAGCCCCAGACTCTGGCAGAATGAATGTCTCTCCAAAGGGCAAGGCAGGCAGGAAGGCACCCTCCAGCAGCAGGGACAGACCATTTCCTCTCCCTGAAAGGGCCAATCAATTAACTAAATCCCGGACTCCCCTGAGAAGAGTAGCAAATCTGAGAGTGAAGATTAAACCTGAAGAACACAGAACCTCTTGGCTGCCCTGATTGACAGAGCTGAAGCAAAGAAATTCTGCTCTTAAATTAGTGGTCCCACCTCCATCTCTCAAATTGCACTAGCCTTGCCCTTTTCCACAGGATGAAGAAAAGCCCAGGCCTTTATGCTGAGTTGCTCACACTGGAACATCCCATAACGATGGGCTAAGTCCTCAATTTTCTTATTTGTTTTCATAGAACTGAGCCTCTGCTTTACATAGTGATTACTGGGCACATTCCCAGAGAGGAAGAAAACAGCAAAGGATTAACCAGAGCCTGGGCTCCATGGAGTTCAGCTTCAACCACCTACTCACATTGTGCTTTCCTATGAGGGCAGAGCCTGGGGAGCTGGTTAGTCTGGTCCAGCTTCCAGAAGTCACCTTTGGAGAAGGCCTGTTGGGAGGCATCAGTGTTCTGTTCAGTTTATTCGTTTTACACAAAAATCAGAGCTCAAAACTAGCTGTTCCTGCTATGGGGGTAGCACAGTTAACAAATGAGCTACATTTATATAGCCCTGGACATTGTGCTTGCTGGTTCTAGAAAGTACCAAAATAAAATAAAATTTTTTTAAAAAGGAAGCTGCAAAACAAACTGAAAGGAATTATAGGTAACTAAGCAGGAAAATCCCCATGTACTGTAAAATAGAATTATTCACTCATTTTCCAAATACCATATACCCAAATATAACCAGCACTGGATTTCAGAGATGTAAGAGTTATTGACCTTATCCTCAAGTAGTTTCTGGTCTAGAAATTAAATATCTAATCCATGTACAGTTCCTTACCTAATGTTATCCACTTTACTTTCTAACCATCTCTGAAAATCACTCAAATCTCTAATTCCATGCCCACCACAGTGACCCAAGCCCTCTTCATTTCTCACCTCAACAGTTACAATAGCTTCACATTCCCTCCCTTACAATCGAATCTCCAAAGCCAGAATGACCTTAAACTTTTCAGAGACTTCCTAGTACTCACAGAATAAAAATCAAGTGCCTTAGAATGTCTATAAAGCCCTTCCTGCTGCAAATTCAGGCTACCTATAGTTATTTGCAAAAATGACCCTCATTCTTCATCTCTCCTGGATCCCAACTTTGCAATGTGACTTTGCGATTTTTGCAGCTCAATCCATAGGAAGTGTAGTGTATTTCTCCGCACTGGGGTATAGGCTGGCATTGTGACTTGCTTTGGTCAATAGACTGGGAAGGAAGGGATGGCACTCTGAAATTAGGTCTGTGGCTGTGTCTCAAGAGCTTCATGCCTTTCTATTCACTCACTTGGAGTTCTGCCACCACCATGTGAACAAACCTAAGTTGGCCTGCTGGAGGGAGACAGGTCAAGTGGAATACAGCTAAGACCAGGCAGGTTTCCCAGCTGAGGCCCCAGGCACAAAAGAGAACACAACCAAGATGAACCACCTGGCAACCCACAGCTGACTCTGATGATTAGGGAGCCCCACTAAGCATAGCCTGGCCTGGAATAATCACACTCTTGTCCTATAAACTTGGATGCAAGGATGAGTTGTTATTGTTCAAAGGAAGTATCTTTTATTTAGCTATTTGTTTTGCAGCACAGCTAACAGATACACTTTCTCTACACTTCCATCTAGGCACTCATCCTTATTTAAATCCAGAAACACTGTCCTTCTTCTCAGTCTCTAATACTGGGTTTTGAACATGCTGGTCTTCCCGTGGAAATCTCCTCTACCCAACCCTCCCTTGTCCTGTTTAGCTCCTCTGCTTCCTATCCAAGACAGTACAGTCACCACTTCCTGAGCAACATTCCTATTACCTTCCTTGATGAGATCATTTTCACATACCCCCACCAAACGGGGCACAATACATGCACCTGTCACATAAGAGACACAGAGCATAACAGAGCCTAGACTCTGAGACCAGACTGTCTATTAGAATCTTAACACCCCACTCATGGAAAGAAACTTAATCCCTCTGTGTGTTCATTTCCCACTGGGAAATGGTGATCATGACCTTAACTACCTCATAGCATTGATTTAAGGTTTCAGTGAAGTCTTAGAGTAGTTCATGGTATATACCAAGTACAGTATAAGAATTAGCTATTGTTAAAATACCATGTATTTCTGTTTTAGAGAAAGCACCCAATTTGTAATTTCACCTTTATTTGTGTGATTCTTTGAGTAATGTCTGTGTACCAGAAATCATCAAGCTTTTTCTTAGTCAGGTAGGGCTACTATAACAAAAATACCATTGACGGGTAAGATTAAAATGACATAAATTCATTTCTCATGGTTTTGGGGACTGGCAAGTCCAAGATAAGGCACCAGCCGATTCCTGAAATCTGTATTCCTGGTTTGGAAATAGGCTGCCTCTTGCTACATCCTTAAAAGACTGAGAAAGAGGTTCCTCCAGCAGTTCGTAGCCGGGCAGAGACCCATGGAAATTGCTCGGAATGAGCTCTTCCCCCACTCACATTTTAGGGGCCATCTCAGAGGGTCCCTGCAGGTAACCAGCTTGGTCTGGAGGCAGCAGCCCCACACACAGCCCAGGCGTGGTAGTGGAGGATCCCTGCTGGTGACCAGCCCAGGTTTGCAGGCAGTGACTAGACCCGCCCCTGTATGCACTCCACCAGCCATCAGGGAGCCAATGCAGGTTGGCAAAAGCAGCAGACAGTCCTGCACCAGCGCACCCAATGGCCACCATAAGATATCCATAATCAGCACTGACTAGAAGAACCAAACAGCCTCACTTCAGAGAAATTGTTGCCAATGCAGGAAATGCCTGGGACCCCAGTCCCCATTTGTCCAGAAAAACCCAGCAATATGTCAAGACAAAGAAGCAAAAGGCACTCTCTGGCCTCCAATCCAAGCAGAGCAAGTCCAGGAGATGAAAACACAGAAGAGATCGAGAGTCGCATAACTAAAGTTTCTGAGGTGACGGCAACTGAAGTAAAGAAACAACTTCATGAGGCTATAAAAGAAATTAGAACAGAAATACTAACTCAGGTAAAAGAAGAAATGAAAAACATAATAAAAGAATTGTTAAGCATCTCTAAAGAAGACATAGATTAAAAAATGGAGCATGGGAAAATGAGGGAAATCTTGAATGAATAATACAAAAAAGATTTAGAATATATGAAACAGATTCAAAGAGATATCCAGGAAATTAAAAACTCCATTGAAAACTGGCAAAAACACTTGAAAGAAACTGAAGACAGACTTTCAAACCTTGAAGACAGGTTTGCAGCTTGTGGTTGTGAAAGGAAAGATCTCTTAAAAATAACAAGGAATCTGGAAGCAACAATTCAACAGCTGCAAGACAACTCGAAGAAACATAACTTAAGAATAGAAAGCGTGAGTGAAAAAGCAGGGGTCAATACAAATGACATTAAAAGTTTATTTACAGAAATAATATCAGAAAACTTCCCAAGCATGGGAAAAGGAAGTGACATTCCCATAAGTGAAGCATATAGAACTCCAGCTAGCCATAACCAAAATAAATCTACACCCAGACATATAATAATCAAAGTCCCCGAAATTCAACACAAAAACAGAATATTAAAAGCTTTTAGAGAAAAGAAACAGGTCACCCACAAAGGAAAACCCATCCGAATCATGACAGACTTCTCAACACAAACCATCAAGTCAAGAAGAGCTTCGAGTGAAGTATTTCAAGTCCTGAAAGAAAACAACTTCCAACCCAGATTGATGTACCCTGAAAAACTATCTTTCAAAATTATTGGAGAAACAAGATACTTCCATGACAAAGAACAACTGAAAGGAATTCATGACCACCAAACCAACCCTACAAAGAATACTGAAGAACATTCTAGAGAGAGATAAAAAAGATCACAGCTCCAGAAACAGTGGCAGAAGGGTATCACCGAGTGGGGCAGACAATTGAATGGAGAGGAAAAGTAGGCAGCCAATGGCAGGAAAACAGCATGGCAGAGACGAGGCAGTGCATGTTTGGCCATAACCATTAATGTAGATGGCCTCAATTCACCAATAAAAAGAAACACAGGCAGAGTGGATCAGGAGACAGGATCCATCAATATGCTCTATATAAGAAACATATTAAACTCGAAAGGGGGTTCATAGACTGAGAGTCAAAGGAGAGAGAACAATGCTCTATGTGATGGGGAACCAAAAAGAAGTGGAGGTATCTTGCCCATCAGCTGCATACTGGACAAGAAAGATATGTCTTTTTTATCCAGTGGAAAGCTGTTCAGCTATAAAGAAAGATAACCTCACACATCTTGTTGGTAAATGGATACAACTTGAGATCATGCTCATGGGTGAAATGATGCAGAGTCACATGGGTGAACATCATGTTATCTCCCTAATACAAAAAAATTAGAGTTAGTAGGATTCAAAATACAATATACAGATTGTAAAAATGAAAGAAGAGGAAGTGTCTAAAAAGGGAAAGTAGTGGCCATTGTTAATCTATTACCATGGTTTGAATCCATGATTTGTTTTCACTGATCTGTTTAGTTTGGTTTTATTCTATTGCGGTTTGTCTAATTTTATTATATTTGATGGCATGGACAGCTATTTTGAAGATAACAAAATACATTATGGTAGCCATTATTGATATCTAATCACCTTGTTTTGAAGCCCTGTATTGCTTTCATTGTTTTGTTTTGAGTGATTTTATTCTAGTTTGATCTGTTTGACTGTATTATGACTGATGATATAGGCAACTGTTGAGAAGATAACAAGAGGCATTATGGTAACCAGTGTTGTTTTACTATTGTTTTGAAGTCCTGTATTACTTCCATTATTTTGTTTTTATTGGTTTTATTCTGTACTATTTTGTTTGATCATATTATTCCTGATGGTATGGGCAGTTATTTTGAAGATAACAAGAGGCATTATAAGGGGAAAGGAGCAAAGAAGGAAGGGAAAAGGAAAAAGACATAAATTTACATATATGTATACATAAAACAGTTAAAATGACTATACTACTAAATGCATTAGTTATTGAAAAAGAACAGCTAATACTCATATGATTAAATCAATTTTGCAGTCTATATCTGTTAATCTGAACAACCTTTTTGAAGGTAACAATATGCAATATTACAACCACTGTCAAATTCCTATCATCTTGTTTTGTAAACCTATAATGTTATTGTATTGGATTTATTGTTGTTATTTGTTTGTCTCTTTTGCTTTTTGTTTTTCTTTTCTGTGTCTTTTTTCTCTTAAATAAAAAAAAATTTAAAAAAAAAAAAGAAAATCACACTAATTTTGCAAAATTTTTCCCAAACATTGAGATGGAAGTAATATTTCTCAATGCATTCCATAAATCCAGCCTTGCCATACCACCAAACCAGGCAAAGATATTACAAGAAAATAAATCTATAAACCAATGCTTCTCATGAAGATAGATGTGAAAATTTAAGATAAAATTTTGAGCTTTTTAAAAATTAAAGCAAGAGGTTAAGTCAATGCTGAGCTTTATATTTTTGCTTATAGATGCCAATTATTCCAGCATGCTATTGGAAACACTATAACACAATTATAATTCCTTATAATTGCTCTTGTACCTGTGTTAAAAGCTGGCTGCATTTCTAGATTTTCTGTTCTATTTCATGGTTTTATGCATCTATTCCTTCATCAATATCACATAGTCTTGACTTACGACAGTAACAGGAAAGTCTTAAAACCAAGTACACTGATTCATACTTCTTTTATCTTTTTCAATGTTGCATTGACTACTCTAGACTTTTTTCCTTTTCATATCAATTATAGAATAGTTTTGCCTATATTTGCCAAAAAAAGTTGCTGTAATTTTGATAGGAATTTCATTAAACCTGTATGTAAATTTGAGGGAAATTAATATCTTTACTGTTGTTTTTCAGTCCATAGACATCTGACTCTCCATTTATTTAGATGTAATCATAGATTTTTTTCAGCATATAGATCTTATACATTTTATTAGACTTATACCAAAAATATTTATTTTTGAGCAGCTGTAAATTGTATTTTAATTTTGGTTCCTATGTATTTATTGTTTGTATATAAGAATACAACTATTTCACATGTATATTTTGTATTCTGCAATCTTACTGAATTCACTCTTTAGCACTAAAACATTTGTTTATAGATTCCTTGGGATTTCCAGCATAGCCCATTTTATCATCTGAAAATAAGGACTATTTTATTCATTCCTTTATGGTTTTTAAGCCTTCTACTTACCTTTCTTACCTCACTGTACTGGCTGGAACTTCCAGTGCCATACTGAAAAGCAATGTTAAACGTGAATATCTTTGCCTCATTCTACCTTAGGGCAAAAGCATTCAATAAAAGGCAAGTCTTTAAACCAAGCTGCTATCTGCCTATAGATGTGTGATCTTCACAAATTTACTTAAGTTTATGAATCTTGGATGCCTCTTATCCAAAACAGGGCTAATAAGTCTTATTTTATAAGACTTGTAAAAATAAACTGGAGTGTGTATAACATCCAACGCACACCAAAATATCTATAGTAAGTCTCATTCTGGGTCTAAATTTGAATTCAGAAGTGCAGAAATACTTTACTTCCTATGTCCATTTCAATATAAAATATATAATTCTACAGTGATTTCCTGGATTCCCTCCAGTGTATGTAGGTTATCATGAAATGAAACAAAATTAAACTTAGGTTAAAAGTTCTTACACTGGAGAACCAGCTAAGCTGATAGCAACTAAGGTACATAAAGCAACTAAATGCTTGTATTGTTTGGCTGATTTTGCAAGCCTGGGGCCAGCAGTCTGAGCATCTCTTGGGAGGATGACAGTATGCAATGTAGTAAACATGGGGGATTCCCTTCTATCTTGTCTTCGAGGCCCAATATTATTCTCACTGGTATGCTTTATTCTGATTAATTGTTTTGCTTTATTCAAACTGTTTTGATTGGTTTTATTTTGTTTTGTTTTTGGTTTGATTTTGCTATACCTGATGGAATGGTCAACTATTGTGAAGATAACAAGATACACTATAGTAACTATTGTTTTCCTAATATCCTGCTTTGAAGTTCTGTACCAGTTCTACTGCTTTGTTTTGATTGACTTTGCTCTGTTTTGTTTTGCTGGATTTTACTATCTTTAAAATAAAATTTAAAAAATCAAAAAAGAGTTTTTAGAATACTTGCCATCCCTGAGGCCACTCTGTAAGTAGCAAACCACCCACTTTATCCCACCTGAAGTTTATCTGAGCTCTTGAGTCAGAAAACGCTCGCTGTTGCCAATCAGAAGCTGCTACTTAAATCAAGCTGTTGACTGCTCCAAATGCTAGAACTTGCCAGACAGATGCTTCTAATGGTGAACAATGAAATGGCGTCCTGCAATTTCTAGCTATTGTATTTGTTTTACCTGCCATGGCTAACAAAGTTCAGACTATACAGTAGAATGACTTGAAGAGGATTTTCAATTTGGAGAATCCCCCTTGTAATTTTCATATCAAATCCCCTTAAAGGCACTAATGTCATAGAAGGTAAGGTTCAGATGAAATGGTGTCTTGATAATGTTTTTCTGATGCAGAAAAATATCAACTGTCATGCTGACTCTCTGAACTGTAGTCAGAAAATTTGCCTTGACTGGTAAGATGAAATATGGGAAAGATGACAGATTTGTGTTTACAGTTGCACAGTGAATGGGACTTAAATTATTTTGTTAATCAGTATAAACCACAGAAACCATTCTGACTGACCTAACTGAATGGAACTTCTTAGGCAGTATGGCAACAGCCAATTGCCCACCTATTTGTGTTCCTACTACTGCAGTGTATCGACAATTTCTGCATCTCTGGCTGCCCACTTTATTCATCAGCATTTTACAGATGCTAGTGACAAAGAATGAACAGCTCTGGGACAGACCAGACTAAGAGTAACCAATGATAATCAGCACATAAATACTATAACTCTGTTGGCCCTGGGGTGGGATGACTGTGAGGTGCAAGTCCCCATCAGCAGGACTGCATTCCAACCCACAGTGCTCGCTTGTTTCATAACACATCCTTTACCAGCTGCCTTCCTTCCCTCCTTTGTCTCATTTCCCCTCTGCCCTCATGAGGTCTCTGGATCTGCTACAAGAGAATCGGAATCCAAAGCTAACATGAAAGAGAACTGAAATATTTGAATAATCTGAGGAAGGATGAAGAACGAGGTTTAGGAAATCAGCCGGAAGCAGCAGAGGCCAGAAAGCAGGGATTCCAATTAGTTCATGACACAGGTGTGATTCACATAGAATGTCATCAGTGGTACCCCTGTCCCTCCCACCCTAAAGCCACACTGCCCTTGCAGGACGCCTATAACACTGTCACACACAGCACTAACCCATTGCTGGTTGCCTTCATTATGAATAAATCCTAAATGTCTTTTCCATTTTTGTGTGTCATTAGTTCAAGGGCCAAGGACCCAGAAAAGCAAAGAATTGACTAAGACTGGGTCACACGATCATACACTAGCTCTCAGGTGGCAAGGACATAGGTGGCTACCTTTGGGTTTCTTGGGGGTGAGTTGGTCAGGCTCTCAATATAGAGGCCTCTCACCAAATAGGAAAGAGCTTGGAACCTTGAGCAGCTAAACAATGAAAACTCTCCACTACAGTGATTGAATATGGATGACTTCCTAATCTTTAAATGTAACTGTATTGGCTCTTTTTATAGCATTCAATAACTTTTTGATAACGATTCTAACTCTTCATTTGTTGTATTTATCTTATTTATTCTTCTAAAATGAATATTTTTCCTCATTTTAACATCTCTGAAAATGTTATTTCTCAAAACCAATGAAAATTGTCAATCATTCAATAAAAATTGATGTCTTATACTCAATTAAGCCTTTAAATTGTCAGCAATTTTTCCTAGAGATGCATACATTAAGGGTACATCTTCCAAACAATGCCGCCTTAGAATTACTGATATCTGGTAATGCCTTTCTATCCTATCGTGAAACCTATCACTAAATTGTCTTTATCCTTCATAAGACTGTAAGCTCCACACGTGGCACATATGTGCTTAGTATATAATATATCCAGAACACATATATTTATTTGAATAAGTGAGCAATTTGGTGGAAAAAAGGAACTTGCTAACCAAATTTCTGTGTTCCACAAGTTTCTAAGATTTAAATATATCTATATCTATATCTATATCTGTATCTATATATAAAACTTGTCCTTTCTTCCTGGAATTCTGACTTACTCATTCCACTGTTAATAAACTCCAATTATATCCCAAGGATTGTGCTAAGTGATTTGTATGTTATTTGTTCAGAACTGTCCTCCATGGATACATTGAAACTCAGACAGGTTTAATCGACTACCAAAAGTCAAGGATTTGATACATGATTTGAACACAGATAGTCTAATACCACAGTTTATGCTCTTCATCACTCTGTTATTATCAGACTATATTTTTACAGTCTATTATTTTATAGACTACCTTCAGTGTTGGATGTAGCAAGAATTCCAACTTGAATCCAAACTGTGTCCACCCTTGGGTGCTGCCATCTTTGCAAGGCTGATTGGGTGAATCCCTCAAGAGTTGATCTGGAGGCATGGAGCCGGGTTAGAGAGAACAATGGCCACAGCAGCAAACAAGCCCAGCCTGGGAACTGGTGCCATTCATGGGCCTCCAACAGACGAGGGACAACTAGACCCAAGCCTCTCCCCATGAGTCAGTGCCATTCACAGATCAGGGTTAGAGAGAACAATGACCACAGCCCAGGCTAGGAACTGGTGCCATGCATGGGCCACAGCTGGACTGGGAACAGCCAGACCCCAGCCATTCTGGTGCACGGGCTGGCAAACAAGAAGTACCATCTCCCCCCAACCTGCCCCCATAAGTGACTGGCTTATCTGGAGAAACACAGGCTCGATGATAGCTATCAAGGTGAAATGCAATTGGATGCCTGTGGTGCTTTGGTGTTTTACTAACATTGCAGGTCTAGGGCCAGTGGTCTGATCATAGGTTCACAGGATATTGCTAAGCAATGTGTCATCTGGGGGGGGGGGTCTCCTTCTGAGGGTTGCAGCCATTATTGATTCCCTATGGTCTTGTTTTGAGGTCGTATATCATTTCTATTGTTTTGTTGAGTTGGGTTTTATTCTCTTTTGTTTTGTTTATGTTAAATCTGAAGGCAGGAGAAGCTATTTCAAGGATAGCAAGATATATTACGGTAGCAATTTTGGATTTACTATTGGTTTGTTTTGAAATCCTTTATTGCATTCATTGTTTTGCTTTTACTGTTTCTATTCTATTCTGTTCTGTTTGATTTATACTATGTCCAAAGTTATCTGCAACTATTTTGAAGACATCAAAAAGCATTATGGTAACTACTGTTGATTTCATAATGTTTTAAAGTCCTGTATCTCTTACACTGGTTTGGTTTGATTGGTTTTATTCTCTTATATACTCTTCAAAATAAAAATTATTTTAAAAAGTGTTGATCTGGAGAAGTTAGTGAAAATTTATCCTCAGAACAAAAGCTACAGACTGGTTGAGGGGATGAACAGTTCAGTGTATGGCATAAGCTGGGTCACTCAGACTTTCCTCCAGACCCTTTACAAGCTCATGCTGGAATCCCAAGGTTAGCAGGAGAGTAGGCAATGGGCCTGCATGGGTGACCAAGTTGACAGCCAACAATATCATCACCTTTGGTCCAGAGAGAAGTAACATTAACTTGAGGGTTGGCAGCTATGGCAGCAGCCAGGTTGTCCTGGGCAGGCACCAACAAGCAATTGGTGTCATCTGGAGACACTAACTGTGGCATCACTTCAATACAGGAAGGAGGAAAATGGCAGGGATCACAGGAAAGTCACGTGAGATGCCTACTGCGGATCATTCCTGGTGTGCTTTGAGAACAATGTGAACAGAACCTGAATAGGCCTACCGTTTTGTTGCAGCAGTCAGCACTGGCACCAGAAGAATACTGTTGTTTTGTGACCTTTTTTTTCTTTTAACTCTCAAGCTGTGTGTACTGAGCTACGTAGGTTATATAATTACAGTCCCAAACCAAGGAACACATAAAACCAATCAGAGCACAAATCTAGAACTTTTGTAGTGAACAGAAAACAAAAAGCAAGCAGTTGATTTTCAGAGAGCAAGAAGAGTGACGATTAAGATGACAAGGAGAAGGCAAATGTTAGGGGTAAGTCAGCAAACTGGAAACCAGGAGGTCTCTATTCTAGGCCCTTCTCTGTTTCAAATGTCCTCTGGCCCCTCTCTAGTCTGCTTACTTTCCCACTACCTGAGAGACCTGAATTAGATGGAGAACCGGACCTAATGTCTACTTATCTCCCAAGGGCTAAGAGCTTGCAAACACAGGATTGTACCTTCTAACACCCTGCTGACCTGTAAAATAGCTTTGCAGGGGGCTTGGCCAGGACAGATTATGCATAACAACAGCAGAGCTATGTGGCTTTCCAGGCTTCGGAAATCACAGAGGTAAAGCAACAGGAAACCTGAATGTACAATGCACCTGGAGTCAACCGGTAAAGCCCAGCAAGTCCAGGCAGGGAAATTAGGCTCCATTTTTGGAAATTAATGAGTGCCTCTGGCTGAGCATGTTTTGGTCAAACTAATTGCACATATGGGAAAATCATCAGAGAATGTACATTTCTTAGTTCATATTCCCACCAAGTGTACACCAATGGATTTAGTAGCCACAGGTAAAATAATGTCACATTTTCAAAAGATTTCCATTGAAAGCAGAGTTTACACAGTTTACTTCCTGATGAACATCTGGCTAAACTTCTTCTGTCTCTATTTTTTCCATGAATCTCCATTGCATTTTAATTTCCCTAAGCTGGATGGAGAGTTGATCTTTGCTAGGTGATTGTCCTAGGACCTTTTGGGCTATGGAGTTGGCATGGCTTCTCTACATGAGTTCCACTTCACACTAGACCATTCAGGGACTTCTAGGCATCTTTCACATTCCCTCTCTGGATCCATCACTCCCCAGGCAAAGCAGGCCATTCTTTGTGGTGATTACACCCTTGTTTTTCTTGCCTGGAGCCATTCCATTGGTGTAAGCCCCTCCAAACCCTTCTTTCCTCTCTGCCCATCAAACCTTACCATCCTTTAGTGCCTTAAAGCTTTCAATACTCCTCAAAGTCATCTATACAACTAATGCACTTCTGATCAAAAGTTTCTTGTAGAGCTAGATTCTGAAACTTAGATAAGAATATAAACAGCCAAGACAATTGTTGGGGAGAACGAGGTAGCAAAATGATCATGCTGGGTATGAAAACATCCCATAACCCTATTGTACACCAGACAGTGAGTGATTGCATGAAAATACTGACAAACCAGGGGAAGAGAGAAGCAAGCCCAGAAGCAGATCATTGCTTTATGGGGCCTTGATTTATGACAGAGATGTTAACACAGGACCAAGGACTTTTTATTGGAATGAACGATGTGCAGGCAATAGGATACTCCGATGGAAAAGATAAAAGTAGATGCCTATGTCACCCTATGCACAAAATTCCACATGAACAAGGCATAAATATAAAAGCAAATAATAACTGCAGTTTCAATAAAAGCTCCCAATTCATATGACAATCATAGGAAATGGGTATTACTGGCCCATCTTAGTGGAGAGTAAAGCTCAGATAACTTACATATTTCTCTCTGGGCAGACAGCTAGCAAGTAATTGGGTGATAATTCCCAATCACTATCCCAAGGCTTTCACTTTTCTTTTCTTTTTTTCTTTTTCTTTTTTTCTGAAACTATATCATTATCCTTCCTTAATTTGAAAAATCTTTCGATTTTTAATTGATTTTTAAAAGTGAATTTCAATACACAATACTGTATCATTTTCTAACAATCTAAGTAATGCTCTATCATTTACCTATTGATCTCTCTCCCAGCCCTTTTACTTACCTTCCCACTTTTGTCTCTTGTATATGCCTTGCCTGTTATCTTGTTAAAGTCAGGGAGCATGTCTTGCTTTGTGGCATTTCTGCCAAGGCCCAACATGAGCCCTTTGTAGTAGATCTCTCTGGCTTTCTAATGGCCATCCAGATCATTCAAAAGCCAATTATAAAGAGTTACCAAAGAAAGGGAAATAAATGGTTTTCTCGTCCTTACTCTCTGTTTGTACCATTTCTAATCTATGCCTTGTGATAACACCTTAAGAGAGATTTGAGGAAATTGTATTGGAAAATATTTTTTGTAATAAAAAAGTGTCTGTAATAAAAATGTCCCATTCTTCCACTCTGAAATAAACAGAAGAGCTGTGCATTTGTGTATGTGCTATGTTCTCCCATACCCATCCTCCCAAGAGAGTTTAACCTAAGCCAGATGTAAGAGTTATTTTACTTCTATCCTCCTTCCTCATTCATATTAACTAAGTTATAGGTTTGGGTCTGGCAATAAAAGTCAAATTAATAGTGTTTTAATAACCAAAAATTTCTTTTTCTTTTTTTATTATTATTTCTCTCTAAATAATTAGGGGGTGATTTATTGATCATAGGTTTTGCCTTGGTTTTGGGGATTGGTGTTCTTTCTCTCATTAATCTGCCATCTTTAGCATCAGTTTCTACCTCAAGGTCAAAATATCTATTCCAATTCCTACCATCACATTCACATTCCAACAAGTGTGAAAGGGGAAAAATACACAGCATACATATGTAGGTGCTCATTGAATTTGTGAGGTTCTATTAGTACAGTAAGAGTAGGAAAAAATACTTAAAGAACTAATATTTTACCGCATAGAATTCATTGAGATTTAGGTTACTCTAGTTTATTCAAATGTGCATTTTGTTATGTTTTGTTTTTCCGTCTGTCATAGAAAAGGTGATCAGAGTGTCCCCTTATTCACACTTGAAGCACTCATGACATAAAGGAAAAAAAGAGACACATAAATTAGCATGGTAATACAGCATGGTGAATGATGTTAGCATAGAAGAAGAAAGAATTAATTGGACATGGGTGGCTGTGGCCTGACAAGACCCAGAAGGGATCACAAAGGACTGACATGCACAAGGGGGCGAAGGGCAGTTGTGGCAAAAAGAGTAGCTTATTCCAAACCCATGGAAAAGTGAAAATACCCAGAACAGTTCATAGACTACAGGATGGGGAGGGGAAGAGCCAGAGGTGATGCCTGGGTCAGACCTCACGGGTCCTAAGCCAAACTAAGAAGTTTGGGCTTTATCTTTTGTAGGAAACAGGAGTGGATTTTCAAGCACGGAGGAGACTTGGTAGAATGTGAGCTACATTTTAAGACAGAACACACTATACATTGCAATTAATGAAGCTGGTACAGAGAAACAGTATATGAAAATGTTTATCTTAGTATATTTTGTGTTGCTATAACAATGCACCTGAGGCTGGATACTTCATAAAGAAATTTATTCAGCTCATTGTAGCAGAGACCAAAAGTCCAAGATCAGTGCTATGGTTGGGATGTGTTAGGGGTTTGACCCTCACCCATGGTGGAACCTTTGGGAGATGTGGTCTAGTGGGAGGATTTTAAGCAATTGGGGGTGCACCTTAAGAAGATAGAGGAACACCAACTTCTTCTTCTTTCTCTCTTTCACTTGAGGTGATATGCTGTAACACAACAAGCCCAAAGCAAGAAAACCAATCAATCATGGACTGAAATCTCCAAAACCACAAGCCAAAATAACCCTTTTCTTTTTATAAATTGATTATCCAGGTATTTGTTATAGTGTTAAAAGACTAACACAATTAGGCAGCCCCAACTGATCAGACCCCAGTGAAGGCCTTCTGATGCATCATAACATGGCAGGCGGCATCACATGGTGAGAGTGTGGGTTAAGAGACTGAGGAAAGGCAGCCTCACTCTTTTATAATAGTCCACTCTGGAGGAAATGAGTCTACTCCTGTGAGACCTAGTCCATTCTTCGAGACCAGCACTAATCTCTTCATGACTGTGGTAATGACCCAGTGATCTCCCACCAGGCCCCACCTCTTGAAGGTCTCTTACCTTTCCATACCACTACATTAGGAGGCTTCAAGTACATGAATTTTTGGGAAGCACTTTCCCCAAAATCATAGCAATATTTATTGTTAAGTTTTGACACGAAGACTCTGACCCTTCTGCTATAGTTGGAGACTGCCATATCTTATGAACCTAACCCAACTTCTACCAGAAAAGCTGAAGAGTGCCAGATACTTTCTCAGCCTCCTTGGCTATAATACATGACTCAAATCAGAAGGTCCAATCCACCTGCTTCAGACTTTGACTAGAAAGATGATACCAGGCAGGGTGACCATCTGTCCTGGTTTGCCTGGGACTGTCCTATTTTAAAACTGTAATATCTGTGTTGCAAGAAACCCCTCAGTCCTGGTCAAGCCAAGACAGTGGGTCACTCCAGTGAGGACCACACAGAAATCAGAGAAACTTCGAAAGATACACAAGTTATAAGGCCACTGCAAGAGCTGAGGTAGGAAAATAAAAGAGCCAGACTAAATGGAATGGCAGCCAGGTAGGGGAGGAAACAGCTCACACCAATCACTACAGGAAGAACCCAATGAATGTGATGAGCATGACAATATGGGAAGAGACTGACAGCACACAGGACAGAGCCTAGGGTGCTTGAATTTCTGGTTTGAATATGTGAGTGCAAAGGGATCATGTAATGAAGACAGAACAGTGGTAATTCTTGGATGTGCTGAATTGAGGAGTCTGTGGACAGCATCCAAGGGGAGATTTTCACAGGCAGTTAACAGGGTTGCTGTGGAGTGCAAAAGGAAGTTGAAGAAATCAGTGGAACATCCACACAGTCCTTGGGACTCGGCCCACGTGCCTTTTGTTGAATGTTGGTGAGGACTGAGTTCTTTCATCAGCACACCCAGAACACACAGTTCTTTGCACACAATGGACACATAAGACATTCCTGGGAATTGATTGAACGATTTATTCCTTAGCTCAATATGCACAAACCACCTTTTTCACTTACTAGTTCATCTATTGATTAGGAAAGTCTTTTTAGAAGAAAAATGTTCCTCCTTTAGTTGTATCCCACTTCAATTTATGACTACTAGGACATTGTGTCCATTTCTTCAATCAAGTAAATATGAGTAATTTCAAGATCTTTTATAAATTCTCCTCCCTCTCTGCTTCCTGGTTACCAAGAGCTGAGCAGCTTTCCTCTGCCTAGGAGCCAACATACCATGAACTGACACCACTGAAACCAAATCCAAACAATCTTTTATCCTTTAAATTGCACACAGTAGGCACTTTACTCAGCAACAGAACAGTGACTCAAACACCATTTAATTGGCAATACAGAAAATGAGCCAGCCCAACGAACTCCAAAGAATGAAAGTGAATAGTCTTCCTCTCCTCTAAAGCTTTTTCCAAAAGAGCAGACCTAGAAATAGACAAACTTGGGAGTTCCAAAAAGTTCTACACTTCCATCTGTGATGAAGAAAATAATGAAATAAAAGACAGGGTGGAGAGATGAGGTGTCCCCAAAATGTGAACGTGAATATGGGCTAGGGAAAGCAGGGAAGCGTGGGCTCACATGGAGGCCAAAGAGGAGCTTGCCTGGACACTAAAAAGATGCAAACTGAACTACAACCGAGTAGCTGGCTGGGAAGAGGGCCCACGATGCACTCTGTGGTCCTGTGACCGCCCAACGACGAGATGGTTCAGTGCATCTGTGCACCTAGGATACAACATGGTCCCTGAGGGACTTCAGTTTCAGAAAACAAACACAGACAGATCAGCAGCAGTGAGAAACAGGAGAAATAAAATGAAAATGATGGTGAGAGACTGGAGATGCAGCAGAAGGACAGTGCTGGGCATGGGTGCAAAATAGAAAGAGGCCAGGCCAGGTCGGGCTGGAGCAGACGGGAAGTGAGAGACAGATATTCACCAATGAGGTGAGCCTACGCTTGGTCCCGGCCTGCGCTGTGCCGTCAGCGCGCCACAGACATCTTCCCCGTTTTTATCCGCTGAAGCCATTGTGCAACATTGAAATCTGCCAGGATTGTAACTCTTGCACCTTTCACAGTTGCTTTTCTTTCCACAGACTATAAAAATCTTGCAAACAAAGGTAAATAAAAGCCAAGATGATGTCACCTTCGGAGTCTGACGCTCAGAGCCAAGGGTGGTGCGGTGTGCAGCACGGGTGGGGCGCAAACCGGCCTCTGTCCCCCCAGGCAGGGCCACACGCAAGCCCGCTCCCTGTCTGCCTCTGCACGTGGCACAATCCCTGCCTGTCCTGGGCCCCAGGAAACGAGCTGCAAAGAACTCAGTGGGCTCAGAACCTGCTGATTACCTCGCCGCTGCAGTGACGCAAATGTCATTGCTATTTTCAGAGCGTCCTAATGAATTGTATTTAACTACATTAAAAAATAATGATTTGGAAAGGCTACAATTATGATATTTAAAATATAAATTGTACCCAGCGGATATTAAATGTGAGCTTCACATTTTCCCTTGCATTCAAAGCCTCACAAATACCCTTTTACCATTTGAAGGAAAATAGGCAAACAAACCAATCTAGTAGCTCACTCCAAGCAATTAAAACTTTCCATTACCATATGGGAGGATGTATGAATTGGTCCAAAACACTTGCCTTTAATAAGGATTTATTAACATCTGCCAGCCAGAGTTCAAAAGCTAAATGAGATGGCAGTACAGGGATTAGAAAATAAAGACAAGTTTTTCAAATAAGGCAGAAAAAGTCCCATTTATCCTGGAAAAGAAAGTCATGTATATATACACGTGTATATGAATGTATATGTGTGTATTCATATATGTACACACTTGTGTGTTTGTACCCTTACACATGCGTGTGCATGCATATCTACATGTGCTTACACATGTATACATGTATTTATGCCATATTCCCATCTCATCTCAGCCAAGGTAGGTTTACCATGGGAGTAACTGTTTAGTCAGATCAGGCTATTACAGCAAAATATCACAAAACATCAACTCAACAGACGAATGGATAAATAAAATGTGCTACATGAGACATAACTGAAAACTACAGTGAATGTTTATTTTTTAAAAATGTATTATAGTAAAAGTTGCATTATCATCAATCCCTCTTCAGATTCTGGCACTGGCTTTGAATATACTTATCCCAACATTTTTATCACTTTCTGAAGCAGTATTGGATGCCCTCTTCCATGGGTATCTTTTGTTACACTGTTGGGGCTACCTGTTTGCCCTGAATTAGTTCAATACATTTACCTGTCATGGTAAATCTGACTATGGGGAAGAGCTAGAAGTCACCATGCCACACCCAATTTATAAGACAGATGAAGACACACTGCGATGTTTTCATGAGCCGGACTTTCCACTGGATGACATTCAGCAGCAGCACTCATTGTTTTTGTTTTTTTTTTAAACACACCTCCTAAAGACACTCACAAAAGAGGACTTCCAGAACTGCTTCAGAAAATGGCAAGAACAATGGGAATAGGTGTGTGTCAAGGGACAGTGAGTATTTTGAGGGAGATTAATGGCAATGTACTTTACTGTAATAAAAGTTTTTAAACATTCACTATATATTCTGATATACATGTATGTATATATTTATTATTATTATTCAACCATACAAAGTTTTGTCATTTGCAGGAAAATGTATGGAGCAAAATAACTCAGACTCAGAAAAACAGATATCGCATGTTCTCCTTAGTACACGGAATCTTGAAAAGACAATGAGAAATTAGAAGGGAAATAATAGACCATTATTAGACATGAAGGAGGAAAGAAGCGGGAGGGGGATGCAGCTGTGAATAACAGAAGGGACAGATATGATCAAATCATATTGCACAAATCGAAAACCAAAATGCAAAATGTGAAACTAGTGAGGAGGACAAGGCAAAAATGGGTGATACAGGTAAAAATGACCAAAATATGTTATGTGCATGCACAAACATGCCAAATGAAACTTCTGTTTGTATAACAATAAAACTAATTTTTAAAAAGATGTGAAACAGAAAAGAACTCAGAAATTTAATTTCTTACAGTTCCGCATGCTAGAAAGTGTGAGATCAAGGCAGTGGCATGTTTCGTGTCTGGGAGAGCTCTTCCCAGCCAGCACAAGGCTATCTTCTTGCTGTCTGCTCACTTGGTGTTTCTTTGGAGTTTGCTGGGGCAGAAGGAAAGGAAGAGGGAGAGAGACAGAGAGAAAGAGACAGGAGGGGAGAGAGACTGTTCCCTTTAGCCCTGTAGGATCACGGCCCCACCCTTCTGACCCCATTTAACCTCAATTACTTCTTAAATTTCTTATCTCCAAATGCAGTCACATTGGGTATTAGGACTTTAACATAAGAATTTGGGGGATCAGGTAGGGGAGGCACAGTTCTTTCCGTAGCAGTCAGGAAACTTAAACTTTACCACTTCTTTTTGAGTCTCTGTCCTATCTTTGTGTTTGTAGTTTGTAGTTTGGGGAACTTTTTTTCCTTATAGAGGGTTCCCCACATTGTACAAGCATCAAATCCTGACACTTGCTCAGATCTCAGGTCTCAAAGTATTTAAGGTAGGTCCAGATGCATGGGAGAAATAGGCCTTGCTCTGGGGTTTTGTTATCATCTGCAGAATTCAAATTGTAGCAGGATATTGAGTGGGGCCTTTCCTGTTAGCCTAAAGTCATACTGAAGCTCAAAGCTGAGAACAAAATGGACCAAGCACCCTGCAGGTGGAGTAGGATGGGGCAGCCAGCCCCTGAAGGAGGTGATGCTCAAGTTCCAACCAGCCCTCTGCTCCTACAACCACCGTAGGCAAGGCAGCTACCAGACATTATAGCATCCTGGTATCCTGGTATCCTGTTGGATATCATAAAGGGTCAAGTTAGCTAGGCTATACAAGGACCATTTGTTTGGCTAAATTTAGATGTGGCTGTGAAAGTATTTTTCAGATGCGATTTTTTTAAGTTTTTTTTTTTTATTAGTACATGTTTGTACATAATGATTCCATTTATTATGGGGAGTTGGTAAACAGACATAATCCATCTTATTTCTGTTTTATTTTATTTTGTTTTGCTTGTTTTTTGCTTTTTGGTCCCCTATCCCTCCTTCCCTTCAATGCTTTTTCCAACTGTTGGTTCCTTTCCATTTAAAAAAGTTCTATTTCCTTTTCTTTCTTTAATTCTGTTTCCATTCCTCTTCCCACCCATTCCACCCACCTTCCTCCATCTCTTGCTCCCCTTCCCATTTGAGAAGGATTTCCCTACTTCTTATTATCTATTGTTTATTTTGCTCTTTATTTACACTTTGAGTTTCTCATGTAAGAAAAGCCATGCAATATTCAAGCTTGTGTGTCTGATTTGTTTCACTTAATATTATGGTCTCAAGGTGCATCCATCTACTGGTACATGTAGTGGATAAGTACCACATTTTCTTTACCCATTCACTTGCTGATGGGCATATAGGCTGTTTCTAAGATTTAGGTATTAAAAAATTTGCTGCTATAAACATGGGTATGTGTGTATCACTATAATATGATGGCTTTAATCTTTTGAGAAGATACATAGAAGGGGAAATACTGAGTCAAATTGGATTTCTATTCTTAGTTTTTTGAGAAGTCTCCATAATGATTTTCATAGTGCCTGCACTAGTGCATTCCTGACAACAGTGTAGAAGGCTTCCTTTTCCCTGTAGCCTCGCCAGCATTTGATGTCATTTGATTTCTTGATGATGGCCATTCTCCCTGGGGTGTGATGGACTCTGTGTTGTTTTAATATATATTTTTCTAATGATCAATGAGGTTAAGCATTTCTTCATGTATTTATTGGTCATTGGTACTACTGAAAAGTTTCCATTCACTTTGGTTGCCCATTAGTATTTAAATCAGTAGACTTTGAATAGAGCAGAGTACCTTCCATAAGTGGGGGAGGTTACATCCAGTTAGTCAAAGGACTTAAGAAAAAGAGAGAAGTCCTCCAAAGAGGAGAGAATTCTACCTCAGGACTGCACTTGGACTCAGACAGGGTTCAGGCCTGCTAGTTCTCACTATCTCATGAGCAAATTAGTAGCATTAGTAGCTGTCTGTATATACATGGAAAGACAGACAGACAGATAGATGGATGATAAGTAGAGGATAGGTGACAAATGGATATATACATAAATAGATACATAGATGGTAGGTAGATGATAAATAGATGATGCACACACAGATATAAGGATAGGTAGATGATAGATAAACCAATACGAAGATAGTAAGTGATAGATATAGATATTGCATAGATAGATATGTAGATATTGCACATATATACATATATAAACACATAAATACACACATATATACACACAAACACACACACATATACACACACACAAATACACATACACGCACACACACCCCTTCCCACTGCAACTGCTTCTGCTTCTGGTTCTCCAGAGGAACCCTGACTAGAACAGGTGTCTATTCATCCAGCACATGTGCTTGTCTGACCCATCAGCAGGATAGGTTAATCCAAGCAATACTGGGGAAATGAAGGGCACAGTATGGGGTGACTTCTGCAATGCTAACTTCAGCAGAGAGGGAGTATGTGAGTTTCCCTGGGTGGTGCACACACTCAGGAAGACACCCAGGCCTCTGCCATCTCTCTGAACCCCACACCTGGGTCTCAGGAGCCCAGCACACAGACACCTGCCAAAGCTGGGAAATAGTAGCAATCAACAAAGATGCCAGTCACACTGCTTCCAGCTGAACAGAGGACAAGTGGCCCTTTCCCCCTCCTCCTTCTTGCCACCCACTGTGGAGGAGTTGAAGGTTGAAGTGGTATGTACCAGCACAATGTGCCTCCCCACCTGCCCATCCAAGCTACTTTCCAGCAGCTCTTGGCCTTGGCTGCCTATCAGAAAGTGAGAAAGAAATGCTACTGCTCATATCCCTCCCCAGAATTGCATAGGCCGAGCAAGTTCAAAGGCCCCAGTTATAACTAGGATTGAGAACCATCTTGTTAATGTCAAGCACAGGACAATCCCTGCCACAGGAAAGGGGTTTGTTGGGTCTGACATTTTGGAATCGACAAGACTGTGCCTTAAATCTCATCATCAGAATGTTCTAGCAACCATGGGTAGAAAACAAGGGAGTGTCTGGATTCCTTAAGTAGATAGAGAGTTACACATTCAGGCTAGGATGTCATCACAGGACTCATTACCCAGTGGAATCATATCTTTGGGCTAAAGTTATCAATAAAAATTAAATGAGAAGAGTGGTTTCACAAACAGAACCCAGTGTGGCAACTTTCTTCTGTATACCGCTTCCAGATGAATCCTGCACAAATGCACCAGGCCTCAGACTGTGTGGCTCATTCCAATGATCTCCTAAAAATCAAACCCACTGAGAGTTTGGGAAGCAGAATTATAAATGCCAAACTATAAAAGTATTACTCGAGCCAGAAATTTGACATTGTCTCCCAAAGCCAGTGCCTCTAACCATTGCCTGCCCTCCCTCCATATCCCACAGCTGGTGGTCCAGGAAGCAGATCAAACTATGGGCCCATGCTCCAACCCTCCTGCCCCGTCCCTGCCCCTCCCACCCTTCTCCATGCTGTAAGACGCTGCTGACCGTGGCCCACACACTGTCTCCACTCCTCACCTGGAGCTCAGAGGCTTGTGGTGGAATCCTCTGCATTTTGCTACTTTTTACCCTAAGTATCCCACTTTCTGATAAATGGATAGGGAAAATTATGATCAAGAGGATGGGATGGCTTTGCACTGTCTTTTTTTTTTTTTTAAAGAGCGTGAAACCAAACAAAACAAAGCAGAATAAAACTATCAGGACAGAACAATGAAAGTGATATAGGACTTCAAAACAAGATAATAGTAAATCAATAATGGCTACCATAATGTCTCTTGTTTTCTTCAAAATAGCTGTCCATATCACCAGACATAATGAAATCAAACAAAACAAAACAGAATAAAATCAATCAAAACAAAACAGTGAAAGTGATACAGGATTTCAAAACAGGATAATAGGAAATCAACATTGGCTACCATAATGCCTATTATCTTCAAAATTGCTGCTCATACCATCAAACATAGTAAAATCAAACAAAACAGAACAGAATAAAATCAAACAAAACATAACATGGACTAAAACAAAACAATAAAATGGAACAAAACCAAACAGTGAGAACAATGTCGTACTTCAAAAACAAGACAGAAGCAAATTCCCTGTATTTGTGATACTGCATATTGTTATCTTCTTAAAAAATGCTCAGACTACCAGCTGTACGTGTGCAAAGTCAATCAAACAATACAAGCATTAAGCTTTTTTGGTACTTTAGTTGCTATCAACTCAGCCTGTCCTCCGAATCGCTGGTAGCTTGGGGCGGGGTGGGGGGGTAGTGTTCTTGTCTCCCAGTCCACGCATCGGTTGGCTCAGGCGAAGGGTGATTTGGCTTCTTGTTACTCCTCCCAGGCCAAGCATGGCTTCCTGCACTTTTTAAATGTCACCTTCTTTTCTTGATGTATTTTCTAAACATTTTCCCCCTCTCCAATTTCTTAGTGATTTTTCCTCACTTTACCATGTGACAGCAAATACAGCGATGGCTTGGGAGGAAGTCTGTGAGCTCATCCTTAATTACCAAAATGAATTAGTAATCCAGTAACCCACCACCATGTGTAATAGGACTGTGTTTTGTGTATGTACATGTTTATGTGTGTGTGTGTGTGTGTGTCTATGCACACATTTTATACTCTCTCTAGCTTTATGGGAAAAAGAGTTTCAGAACCAAAGCTGTGTCTATGAACCTATATTTGAAGTGAGATAATATTTATTTGGTGTGTGTGTGAGAGAGAGAGATATAATTTTAAACTACATAAATTATAGTGTGACCATTTACATGTACATGGAGCATTGTTACCTTTTAAATAATATTTTTCAATTCTTATTATGTGAAGCAAACCTTAGTATTTGGTAACAGTTATTACAATGTGCTAGATCTACAAAAGCCTTCATGTACCCTGTTAGGTTTCATTTTCAAAAAATTTTGTTCCTTTGAAGTAAGAGATAATCTTTCCATTTTACAAATAAGATACTGAGACCCAGAAGAGAGGAATAACTTGTTAAAGAGAGGACACAATAGCAACGAGAGGATTCCAGTGAAAACTTGGCTGCTTCTGTGAGACAGGGCTTTCATCTCTAGCTCCACACAAAGTGCAGAGCAAGAGAACAGGTACAGGAGTGTGGGAGAAGGCAGGCAGCTGCAGGAAAATCAAAGGTATGTTAGCTAAAGCCTGTTTGCCTTAGTGTTAGGCCCACATTGTCTGGAAATGAATTGAAATATCAAGGCTATGTTCATGGTGAGATTCATAAAATGTCTTTCTCTAGAAATTTAAGAAATCGTGCATATCTGTGTGACTCTAGGAAAGTCACTTGCTTTTCTGAAGACCATCAGAAGGGATGTCTTAACATCTTTCACTAATCAATTGCCGTACTGAACAGCACTGCTGTTGAACATTTTTTACATCTAAGCCTATTTCTTCATGCACTCGGTATGCACTGATAAAAAGTTTGTCACCATTTTTCTTTTACTTTTCATACATTTTAAAGCAGACACAAAACTTTCTCTACTCATGAATCATCTTTTTTAATTTTGTTCAATGCCATATCATTCTTAAACTTTGATGTCTTCCGTGGTTCTGCTCCCTGAGTCTCCTCCAAGCTCTTTAGAGTTCTGTGAAAGCCATGGAAACCAGATGAGAAGAAATAAAAACTCAGGCCCCACACACACCCAGACAAGCTCTGGCACGCAGCAAGCTTGGTCCAGTAGGGGACTCCTATCTGGTTTCCTCTCCTGGCCAGAGCTTTGTCTTGCTGAGTCATGATGCTCTCAGACACCCTCCAAATGTCACCTGGAGTCACGCTGAGGTCCTTTCTTTTCAGTGTCCTCATCAAATTGCTGTCTCCATAAACTACTGTAATAAACTGGAAAGAATATTGATGATTAAGACTACTCCTAAAGTCCTATGCTTTTTATTTTAGTAAGTGCACATTTATAACTCTTTTTGGGTGGATGAGAGTCACAAAGGAAGTGTTCGAAATATGTTTGGTAACAAACAGATCTAACTTCACAAATAAACTCATTTGACTTTATGAGGATAACTTTCTTGCACCCTCGCCTTGGGCGCACTCCTCCATGCAATCCTACACTGCAGAGGTGAGAAGGGACACAGAAGAAGCCTGTGGAAGGGCCAAGGATGTAACTCAGTGGCACAGTGCCTGCCTGACAAGCACGAGGCCTGGGTTCAAATTCCAGTAACACACACACACATGAAAAAAAAAGCCTGTAGGAACCATATAGTAGTATGTGGAGATTCTGCAGCTTGAGGTTTTATTAAACAAAGTTTGCTTAGGGAAAGCCGTCCTCCAAAGAAGATTTAAAGCAAAATCAGTGGGCATAGTGGCACACACCTGTAATCCCAGCACTCAGGAAGCTGAGGCAGGAGGATTGCTACAAGTTCAAGGCCAGTTTGAACTCCACAGTGAGTTCAGGACTCCACCTGAGTTACATAGCAAGACCTTGTCTCAAAAAACTAAACAACAACAACAGCAAAAAAGCAAAACCACTTACCTGGCACTGTCACTGGGTGGGGTCTGATGTCCACCCAAAGAGGAGTTGGAGAATTTAATTTGACCTAGGTGGGTTCTTCACTAAAGGGAAAGAATTTCAGACATGTCAATGAGAGGCATAAGCTCATTTATTAGGCAGAATCAAAGAAGTATACACTCAGAGAGAAAGAGTGTAGATGCCTGAAGAAAAGACGCTTTATGGTTAGGCTTGAGGGTATCCCTGAGATGGATGATCTAGAATGTTATTCTTTTAGGTTTTAAGTTAAGTTCTTTATCATTTACCTAGTGTCTGTTTCCTTGAGGTCAGCTCACATTAGTGAGCTAAAGTAAAAATCAACTTTATCAAGTAAAATACAAACTGTTTACATGTGTTTGAAGTTTAGAGATATGGTAGTCAATTTATAATACTGTGTCTTTAAGAGTGAAAGTCTTTGGAATTTTTGAATTTATAGTACTGGAGGGAAAATGCAGGCTGAATTTATGGACTCATGTATCTTTAAGACTCAGGAATTTAGGAGTGAAAGGTCTGGAAGAAAACCAGCCGGTAAAGGCACAGGTAACCTCCGGTACCCTTGAGGCTGCAGTTCTCTGAAAGCTGCAGTTTCCTCAGAATTGCAGTTTCTTCAAAATTATAATTTCCTTGTCTCCTTTTTGACTATCTCTAGTTCATCTATTCTACATCAGTATTCTTGAGATAATTAAAGATTATACATTAGAATTAGAGAGCATACCAGGGACCTGGCCAAGATCCCCAATTGCCTGTAAGAAACAGAGACAAATTTAGTAATACATGATGAGCTACTGAGAAGTCGATGCCTCCAGATGGACCAAGAAAGCGACACTTCAGGATAGCCACTATGTATTGGGTGTATACAGTGACAGGCGGGACCAGCAGAAGACTCAAAATTGACAGAAGATTCAGAGGTCAATGACTCAACAGGGAGTATAATCATGGCATGACTCAAGAGGGCTGAGATGATCTTAAGCTAAGAAGGCTCTTGCCCTGGGGTGTTTTCTGAATTTAGTGGTCTTAGTTTTAGTCTTAGTGGGTAGGAGAAGATGGCCGCTTTTTAAGGAGTTAATGGGAAATCTCAAATGGGCAATACTGATAATCCCAAACCTCCATTTATCCCTTAGGGAAGGATGCAAAATTAGCTATTGTGAATTTGTGGGCCCCAACAAGAGGATAGAAGATTTGCTTAAGAAATAGTCAAAGCTTGACCCCTAAGCTTGGTATAAGCTACCATCTCCCCACCAAATATGTGGACGTTCTTATCAGCAAAGTGTTTGAAAATTTGGACATACGGTCAAATACACTGTATTCAAATCCCAACTCCAAAGCTTACTAGCCCTGTGGCCTTGGAGTTTTTCACCATTCTTCCTCAGCATCCTCATTTTAAAATGGAGAAAATATTAGTACCTTCCTCAGAGGACTTTTAAGATTGTATAAGCAAAGCACTTAGAATAATGTTTGGAGCTGGGCGTGGTGATGCACACCTATAATCCCAGCACTCAGGAGGCTGAGGCAAAAGGATCACTGCAAGTTAGAGACTAGCCTGGGCTACAAAGTGAGCTCAAGGCCAGTTTGAACTGCATAGCTAGATCCTGTCTCCAAAAGACTAAATAAATAAATAATGTCTGGCACACAAGGTTAGTTAATATTATTACTGCATTCCGTAATAAATGACAATATAAGGTAAAGACCTGAAAAGTATTCATAAATCAGAAATTCAGAGAGGGGAGATAAAGTACTTTTTGGTCACAAGGACACTATCACTAGTTTTGATTTGCAAGCTGCATTTGGAGGCTCTCCTCCCATGAAATGTACTATAGGAAGAAAAAAATGGGAAAACTTTACAATGGGGCAAAAACATTGCTGGGCATTTACAGGTGTGGCCTAGCCCCACAGCTTAGCTAGGTGAACCCATTCCATGGGATCTCTGCGCCTTTCAGTGATTTTGAGCTCTTTGACAACTCTGTATGTTGTAAGATGTTTCACAAGTATTGCTTGTCCATAGACAAATGCAAGTGAATTTTGTTTACCATAGAAGTGTAACTGATTTCCTCTCTTCCTACTGCATCCGTAAGTCAGTTCTGCATGTTATGCATTCATTCAGCAGTATTTTCTGTCTGTAGATATATGGTTCTTGGAATTCTCTTTTGAATCAGTTGTAGCATCTTCCTCATTAACTAATGAGCTACATAAATTCTTTAACAGATAATCATTCTATTTTTGTATGAGATCATGATTATTCCCTATTTTAATTATCCTGTAACAATTTATTCCTAAATGTGCATTCATTCATTCATCACAAACACTAAAATTAAAGAAATATTTTAAAATGCATGCATGATACAAAGGTGAGTAAGCATAGTCTTGCCCTCAAATAATTACTGTTCAGACTATCGAAAAGTGCCACACCAAGGGGAAATTGCTTAGAAGAGATATTGTGCTTACTCATGAGAAGATAGAAAGGTGCATGAAGGTTTTAGTGATTTGTGCATTGCAGGATCCCAAATTTCTAAAATATGGAAAGGATCTTGTAGGACAGTGCCTGGATCTATCTGGTTTGAAGTTGAAGGTTAGGAGACAAATCTAAAAAGGAAACTCGGGCATGATCATTGCAAAGGCGGAAGGGAGCCACCAAAGTCCCCTGAGCAAGGGAGTATCACAGTAGAACCCTCCTAGATGAAGAATATTTTGTAAAAGAGGACATTTGACTCCAGCAAGAAGAGTTTATGACCAACTCCAGGAGTACAGGAAAAAGCAGGAAAAGGACCTGGACCAAGACAAACACATGGGTACTGCCCAGTCCCCACCTTTACCACCATTGCCTTTCATACCACAATAAAAATCCTGAAATGTCTGCAATTTTCTCTCTCCACTGGTGGTTTTGCAGCATAAGCAAAGCTATGTTCTTTATGACTTCCTCTATGCCCACACCCAGCCTTTAGCCACCACTGTCTGACCTCCCTGTCTGCAGAGCAAGATTTCCACACCCCATGGGCCCACTCGGAGATCCGACACATCACTGCTTCTCAGTGAAAGCTTTTAAATGACACTGAACTATCTGCTACAGCACATCCGAAAAGTGTTCCTATTTGACCTATGCAGACACTGCGTTCCAGGCCAACAAAATGTTCCCCAGTGTTGTTAATGCATGACTAACTGCCTTAATCACGACAATAAGTTCCTGTCAGTGGCATTTTGCAGGTACAGGTGCAGAGATTTCGGCAATGGCAGAATGCACTTGGGCACCATGGCAACCAGTGCGTCACCTGGGTAAACTCAGCAGTGCTGGAATAGTCAGCTCTCCATTCATTTTATCTGACAACAAAAACCAGAGATGTTTTGTTCTGCCTTTTCCTCTCTAACATGGCTATTTACCGAGGAGAAAATACTTGGCAGGTTCCAGGGCAGCGAGGATGCTGGTACTGTGCTCAAGTACAGTTAATGTGGAGGTCGTAACCCAATTTGACTAGAGTGCTAGAGTCCCATGGCAGGACTGGCTGCTATTGCTTCACCTGTCTAACTTTAACTTGATTTCAAATCACTAACCAGAGATCTTCCCCTTGGTCCTGTAACCCATATTTCATGTGTTTATGAAGTAGTGTGTATGTTGTGACTACTATTATAGCCCTTGTGTGAAAACTGCCTAAAGTACCAGGATGTTACTGCTGCCGGGGGTATTCTGCAAGAGCTGGAAACTCAACTGCAAGTTTATTGAACAAAACTGGACGAGTAGAGTCTTACATGACTGGGCAGTGCCAGAGTAGAGCTGACCCCAGGGTCTATCTCTATCTCTGTCTGTGTCTACGTTTGTCTCTGTCTCTGTATGTGTCTCTCTTTCCTCCTCTCCCTCCCTCCCTCTCTCCCTCCCTCTCTCTCCCTCTCCTTCTTGTTCTTTATGCATTTCTAGATTTTGAACCCAGATTAGCAATGTCATAGCAAAAAAGAACATCTTTCTGCCTGCATATACACAGAAAATCCTAGAGAAGGATTCTGATTGGCCAGTCCTGTGTCACATGTCCATTCCCAATGTAATCTACGAGGAATGAAACAGGTTAGATACTTACTATTCTGGCCAGAGGAAAAATAACTCTGAATTGCTGCCCTAAAACACAACATAGGAAAAGATTTCTTAACTGGCTAGCACTTCAGGCTTCATGTAACTTCCCATTTCCGAGCGCAAAGGTAGTAATAGTGTAAGGTCATCTAAACTCAGTGTGCACCACTTACACTGCATTCCATGTAAAGACCTCCAGGGCATCCTCATATAGAATAGCAGGAGAATTCACCCCTGGAGTTGTGTTCTATCTGGGCACTCCCAGAGTGAGGAGAAGGGAAGTGGTGAGCATCGGGGCTGAAATGTGATAGCTGAAGACCAGTGTCTCAGCAGAATGGAAGACAGTAATAAAATACAAAGGTCTGCAAGATGAGAAGTCATCCAGGACTATGCAGACTTTGGAGACAGCATAGCAACAGTACCAGCAGATACTGTCTGCTCCCTGGTATCCACTGTCTTGCTAGATGAGCAGGAACATCTCTGAGTACACAGAATTAACTCCAGTCAGAGCAACTGTGCAGAGCAAAATCTCCTTGAATGCCAGATATAGCAGGGTGTGGGTTCTGGGTAAGGCAGGAGGAGAAGAGGAGGAAGAGTGGGTGCTATGGCCTTTGTCAGCATGGCTACCCCAGCAGAGGGCATGATCTGGCCTTCTGCTGGCCTAGACCTGCCCCGCAGAGCTTTTCAGTGGTGAATGCACTGCAGTGATTTGCAGTAAGCAAGCTGACACTCACTATGCTGGGACATAACACCACAGTCTGCCACCACTTCCAGTGTCCATGCTGATTGGTCAGTGCCTGTTTCAGTCTTATCAGAGACTTCCATTCCTCTGGATGTGGGTGTCCTGCAAGGTCACTTCATATTTGCTAACTGGTGCTCTCTTCTCCCTTACCGAGGCTCCAGTTGGACTTGCTAGACTTGCCACCATGTCCAGTGTATCTTTCATACTCTTCTATATTTTGCTTCACTTCAGTCTTTCAATTTTTTTCAATTTTTCTTCCAGTGTTACCAATAATGTTTAGTTTTATTACTCTTAAACAATGTCTCCTTTTCCGTTAAAACTACTATTCATTTTTGTGTATGGTACAACATACACAACAAAACGTTCACCATTTCAAATGTATAAATTGATTGCTCTTTTAGTAATTGATTTTTAATTCTATAATTTTCACTGAGGTGTTGAAGAATAATTTTTGGTTCTCTTGCTCAATCTTTTCTTTCAGTAACTGAGTATATCATACTTGGTTATTCTAAAGTCCAGGTGTGGTGTCTTTATTAGCTGGATTTTCCAGGCTCTATCCTATTTTGTTTCAATCTGCTCTGAGTTATTGGATCAATGCTTGTCTCTTTGAATCCCAGGCTTCATTCTTTCATGCTAGGAAATATACATGAAAAATTACAAAGGAATGTGACACTTTGGTTGATATTTCCTTCCTCCTTTGCATCTGGCAGGCAACCAGGCAGTCCAGTTCTACCAAGTGTCAGGGAGGATACAAAGCAACGGGAGTACATACACTTACAAAAACAATTTGGCATTCTCTTTAAGAGTTTTTTTTTTTCTTTTCACACATCATAGTAATCCATTTTATAAATGAGGAACCTGGGACCCAAAAAGATGACAGAGAGACAGATGTTGACCTGCATCACACTGGGACTCATGCTCCTTTTCTTGCACTCCCCATTTCTGAGTCTCAAACTTGACATCTTCCAGCTTAAAGCTCATCATAACCAATTCCTTTGTCTCCTTAGCTGGGGCAATATATATATAACCACTGCTCTGCACATTGGCTATCACAGGGTCTGAAACATAACAGAAATTGTTTTTGAGTCAGTGAATTTCCCATAGCTCCCTACGATTTTTGAGGAGGAGAGGAATCTGCAACCGTCTCTCTGAATCAACCCATCAGATCAGGCTCTCAGCACCACACTCATTCAACTACTTGGTAGGACGAGAAAGTCTTTTTTTGCTTTGTACTCCTGAGTCAAAGACAAGAGTCTGGCTGAGAGGCACCAAGGTTCCTGACAAGTGGGATGAAATTGTTTTTCCCTCTGATGCCCCTGTAGCAACCCAAGGGTCCTGACCTGGGCTTTGGCAGCCAGGAGAGATGAACACAGACAGTATACACATTTATCCAAATTTTTCCTTCCAAGATGGCTTGCTCAATGTCACCACAAATATTCTTAAATCTAATATCTCACTCCAACTCATACTAGTAAGGAAGTTCACTTCATTTTGTTTAAACAAAAAAATTCAACTCCCACATGAGAAATTTTGGAATAATTGTCAAAAAGCACTATCTTTCAATCTACTTCCAGCCCAGGTCAAATGGCCAAAGGGCGCCATTTGTATTTTCATCAGCTCTCAAGTCCATCACTCAGTTGGCTCTCTGCTGTCTACTTTTATCTTGCCCTGGAGCTCTGCGACTATGACCTTGAACCCTTTCCTCTCCAGCAACAGCAGGCCCACCTTCACCCCATTTTGAAGTCAGCTGACACCAAAACCTTAAGGCAGTCCTAGGAGGTGTGGAAATTTGGGACAGATCTAGAATGGGCACCCATATGAAAAACAGGAAACTGAAGCTTCCCCACATCTTCTCGCAAATCTCAATAATCAGTTATCTGGGCTGCTACAAACACCAGCAGGGCTGGACTACCTGATACATTATTTCTGACAATCTGTCTGTTCTCTCCAGGCCCCTACCACTTCCCAGGAGAGAACTAGCCCAGAAAATCTGACAAATCTTCAGTTCTAAACATGAATTAGAGAATCTCTCACCAAAATTAAAAAAGCAAATGCTTTAATTTAATTTAATTTGATAAACTGATGGAAGACAAGAGCAAGAAAAGGACATTGTAATCCCACTACCCACTAAGAGACAACAACTATGTTGATACACAGTATTTCTTACTATGCATTTTATAAGTTTGAGGTCATTCTGTAGAAACAGTTTTAAAATTGTCCATTTTGGGTTTAATATTATTTTGTTACTATTTCTCGGGTCATTAAAATGCTTAAAATCACTCTAAGCACTTTATAACACTGTAAACACAGTGTATTATCTTAGTGGTTCCTAATAGTGGATATTTACGAATTTTTGACCCTGAAATCATCTTTATCATATGCTTGGCATCTTCTCCTTAAAACTCATAGCTCTTGCTGGGCATGGTGGTGTACGCCTGTAATCCCAGAACTCAGAAGGCTGAGGCAGGAGGAACTCCATGAGTCTGAGGCCAGCCCTAGACTACATGAGCAAGTTCAAGCCCAGGCTGCACTACACAGTGAGACTCCACAATAACAAAAAACAAAATAAAACAAAACAAAAAACAAAAAAATGAAGAAACAGCCTCATAGCTCAGTAACAATTTTAAGGACTTTGAAGTGCCAGTATCATCCTTTCAACAGAGCAGAGGGATCTGATTCCAGCTCTCTCACAGAGTGATCGTCTCTCACACAATTTTTTCTTCATAACACATTTTTCTTACTTTACATATTTTCCTT
Source organism: Dasyprocta punctata (assembly GCA_004363535.1). Lineage (NCBI taxonomy): Eukaryota > Metazoa > Chordata > Mammalia > Rodentia > Dasyproctidae > Dasyprocta > Dasyprocta punctata. The sequence goes on from RJWM01012667.1 coordinate 40,177, forward strand.
TCTGCAATTTTTCAAAATCAGCTTTGAACTGATTTTCAATAAGCTTCTCCATGGCAAGATATTCTCGTGCTATATTCTAATCATCTTTATGGGCATTTTGGAATTATATCAGATTTTAAAAAAGAGCTATTTAGGAGATTTATGAAGGGCCAGTACTGCTGCATGGACAACTTTGTTTGGTAATAATCAGAAAAAAGTGCAAAACTTGAAAATGAAGTAACTGTTCCTTCCCACCCCAGCAGCCAGACTTGTCTCTGAGTTTCCATTCAAAGCGCAGGAAAAACATTCTCGTGGGTTCAGAATCCACGGCAGCGCCCTGGAGACAGTAAATCAAGCAGCTGTCAGGTGAAAGGTGCGGGTTCTGCATCTGCCTTCCTTGCTGTCTGCAGTGTGGCTGTTATGCTGAATCCAGCACATAGGAATTTTGCTGAGAGGTGCTTTCTGGGGTGGCGATGTCAGCTGCAGGCATTTGCAATGTCTGTGTGTGGCCAGGTGCTCAGAGACCACTTGGCATGGCTGTGCACTTGAAATTCAGCTGGCCTGAATGTAGGAATGTGGGACCTCAGCACCCACCCCCCATCATGGGTGTCATGCTGGGACCATACTGGCCAGCTACAGAACCTTAAACCTAAACCATTTGATCAAAGTCCAGTGAGGGCCTACTGTGTGCCAGTCTCAGGGCTCCATGAGAGCTACACTCATGGCCACCTTGCCAAACTTACAGACTGGTGGCAAAGCCAGTAATTGCATGGGGTGTGGCTGATGATGGGCATGGTGGTTTCTATGCTCTCCACTGCCAGGAAGTAAATCAGTTCTGAGCAGAAAAGAAGACGCTAGACCTGCATCTCAAAGTGCAAACAGGAGCCTCCCAAGTCAAAGGGGAAGGTTAAATAAAGAAGTGTAAGAAGAGGAAACAACAGTAAGAGAATTTGTTGAGCATTTTACTGTGGGTCAGTAGGTACTCTACACCTTTACTGCACATTATCTCAGTTAATGATACAAGGCTGGAACAATTATACAAGGCTGTTTTACAGCCCCATGAGGCAAAGCACAGAGCAGCTATATAGCGTGCCCAAACCTGTAGAAACTTAGCTGTCATTACTTTAACATTGTTGGAACATAGAATCAGGTGAGCCAGACCTTGAAGAGCCTCGAATGTTATGCTAAGACACAGTGGTTTGATCATTCAGGCTGGAATGAACTGAACATTTCAAGTTTTCTGATGACAGATGAGATAGCTATGATCAAACTGAGGCAGGAAGCCAGATAAGACAGTATCAATAGAGTCCTAGGTAGAAGGAAGAAGCTCTGAGCTAACAATGAGAAAGGAAACACAGAAGTGAAAGCAGTTAAGGGGGTCCTGACTATCTCTCTGGTTCCTGTCTGTCAGAGAATGTGGGATCAGTCCCTTGATGGGGTCCAGATGCAGCCACTAGAAAACACATCTGATCTTTCAAGAAGCCCATACAGGAAACATGGAAGAAAGAAGTGTGGGACCCACAGTGATGTCACTTGTGAGCAGAGCACTTACTAAACTGGCATGATCTTCAGCAAGAGCTTTCCGCTGCTCGAGGTGGAAGGCCCATCTTCTAGAAGACCAAAGAACAAACCAGGCAAAAGTTATGCTGTCAGGCTTGGGGTTCCCACACCCACTGTTATGTCTACCCAGGCACTCAGAAGCTGATGCAAGAAGAATAGGAAGTGAGAAGACCATCACCCACCCCTTTCTTCTATTCTACCCTTCTAGTCTGCCAAAGAGAAATGCACAAAATTGTATGGGATGGGAAAATGACATAAATAAAACTTTTGTGAAGAGTTTTATCAGTAGAGAGTAAGGACATGTGTGATAAAAAAAATAAAAAGCATTTTGGTTGGTTCATTATCATTCCATTTATTACCACCACTTCGTGTGAACCATAGCCTACATTCTGTGGTTCTTCCTTCAGTAGTAAATAAGATGCAGCTGTATTAGAGAATTCTAGGATGGGTATCATTTGTCTTCTTTTGCTGAGTGTAGATGTAAGAAAGCTTTATGATTAATTGATTAAAAAGAGGAGAGAGTTTCATAATTAGGTTTTATAGAGCTATGGATTTTGCATTAAGTGGTTTACTATAAAATGTTGGAAACATTGATTCGAGACATTAGACCATTCTGATTAAATTTATGGCACATAGGGGAAATTTGGGCCAATTATAGTACTAAGGGTCCACTGTGATGATGTAATTCTAGCTCAAATATGATCTATCTGATGATTACTTTAAAAGTTGATCTAGTCCCTCCTATATTCTCATTTCTTTAAAAATTTTTACCCACTGGAAGAAATTGGCACACTTAGCTTTTTGGAGCTGAAGTGAACTTATTGAACTCATTTAATGATTGACTCCATTTGGACAAGTTCATGGAACACCATATTATTTTAAATGTTGTTATTTGTAAGATTCAATCATGTAGAAGTTTTTAATGTCCTATAAGAGATAATTTTAAGAGAAGATTGGTATATTCATAAGGTGGAATAATACACAAATATATAATCATGTTTTTTTCCAAGTCTATTGAATTACTTATGAAATGCTCATAACACTAAATGGAAATAAAGGTAAGATACACAACACTATATTCAGTGAAATTCCAAATATATGAATTTGTGTCTATGTAAGTGTAGACAGATGTTGGGGGCCAGACATTCTAGAGTGAAATCTACAAAATGACTACAGCAGTTCTCTGGAATACTGCAATAACAAATTTCCATTGTTTTAATTTATTTATGATTGCCTAAAACTTTGGAATTTTCCATGTCTTTGTTCTTTTATAACCTAGGAAAAATTAATTTTACATATGCCTGTTGTCCGTCCAAGTGAACCTGTGGAAGACTGTACAATGATTGTAATGACATTGCCTTTGTTAGCTTTTGCACTCACCCCCAAACCCAGCCCAAAGCAATGCTTTGACTTTAGAACTACATTCCTTTTTTTTTTTTAAATGTCTTTATTCCATTCACTAATCCACTTTGCTCAGTAGCCTTGGCCTCAAACAACATTTGGCTGATTCCAACTGTGAAGTGAGTCTTCTTAAAACACAGATTTGTTGTCCTACAGATATTTAAAAGAGCATAAGAGCTCTATGGTGACCATCTTGACCTGATACCATAACAAGATACCACAGACTGGATGGTTTAAACTACAAAAGTTCCAAAGAATGTCTGAGGTCATGGCTGGGAAAGGGAGGACTCCCTTCCTGGCTTGCAGATGGCCACCTTCTCACTGGGTCTTCACACAGAGGACAGAGGGAAGGAGCGAGAACTCTCCAGAGTCTCTTTTTGGTAGGATGCTAATCACAGATCATTCCTTATCCTCATTTACCTTAATTACTTCCATGAAGGACCCGTTTCAAAATATACTCACAACAATGATGAATCTCTGAACATAGGAAATTTGAGGGAGATACAATTCAGTTCACAGCAGACTCTGAATGTATTTCAGATGACAAGTTTTCAAAAGTTTGGAGCATTTGCTGTCACAGAGCAGATTATCTGCCCAGTTTCATACTGTGAAGATGACGCTCATTTTGATGAACAAGTTGCCAGTGCCTTGTTTCATAAAATGATTTGCAATCTTCTGTTACAATGCCAATTGCTTTAACACAAAATAGCTCCTATCTGAATGAGAAATGGAATTATGCTTATTTAGTACAGAAAAACTGCTGTTTCCTCTTGCTTTTTTTTGAGTATTTTTTTTGTCTTTTTGTCTTTTGTTTTACAGATTTTTCTTATTTTGAAGAGAACAAAACCAAATGAAATAAAACAGAATAGTCAATCAAAATAAAACAATGAACATGGTACGACTTCAAAAAAAGATACAAGGAAATCAATAATAGCTATCCCATAATGCCTCTTGTTATCTTCAAAATAACTGCCCATACCATCAGGCATAATAAAATCAAACAAAATAGTACAGAATAAAACCAATAAAAACAAAACAATGGAAGCAATACAGGAATTCAAAACAATAGTAAAACAACAGTGGTTACCATAATGCCTCTTGTTACCTTCTAAGTAGTTGCCTATATCATCAGACATAATACAATCAAGCAAATCAGAATAAAATCACTCAAAACAAAACAATGAAAGCAATGCAGGGCTTCAAACCAAGGTAATAGGAAATCAATAATGACTACAATAATGTATTTTGTTATCTTCGAAATAGCTGTCCATGCCATCAAATACAATAGAATTTGACAAACTGAAACAGAATAAAACCAAACTAAACAGAACAATGAAAACAATATGGGATTCAAATCATGGTAACAGATTAACAATGGCCACTGCCTTCCCTTCTTAGGCACTTCCTCCCCTTTCATGTTCACAATATGTATTGTGTACTTTGAATTTCACTAACTCCTTTAGTTTTTTATACTAGGGAGACAGCATGATGTTTACCCATGTGACTCTGAATCTTTTCATCCATGAGCATGATATCAAGTTGTACATATTTACCTGAAAGAGCTTGCGGTTATCTTTCTTTATACCTGAGCAGCTTTCCATTGGATAAAAATGCCATGTCTTTCCCATCCACTCTGCAGCTAATGGGCAAACTACCCCGACTTGTTTCTGGTTCTCTGTCACATAGAGCATTGTTCACTCTCCTTTGACTTTCAATCTATGAACCCCCTTTCAAGTTAAATGTGCTTCTTGTACAAAGCATATTGGTGGATCCTGTCTCCTGATCCACTCTGCCTGTGTTTCTTTGTATTGGTGAATTGAAGTCATCTATATTAATGGCTATGGCAAACATGCACTGCCTCATCTCTGCCATGCTATTTTCCTGCCGTTGGCTGTCTACTTTTCCTCTCATTCAATTGTCTGCCCCACTCGGTGATACCCCTCTGTCACTGTTTCTGAAGCTGTCATCTTTTTTATCTCTCTCTAGAATGTTCTTCAGTATTCTTTGTAGGGTTGGTTTGGTGGTCATGAATTCCTTCAGTTGTTCTTTATCATGGAAGTATCTTGTTTCTCCATTAATTTTGAAAGATAGTTTTGCAGGGTACATCAATCTGGGTTGGAAGTTGTTTTCTTTCAGGGCTTGAAATACTTTACTCCAAGCTCTTCTTGATGGTTTGTGTTGACAAGCCTGCCACGATTCTGATGGGTTTTCCTTAATAGGTGATCTGTTTCTTTTTCTCTAACAGCTTTTAACATTCTGTTCCTGTGTTGAATTTCTGGAATCTTGATTATTGTATGTCTGGGTGTAGATTTATTTTGGTTATGGCTAGCTGGAGTTCTATATGCTTCACTTATGGGAATGTCACTTCCTTTTCCCATGCTTGGGAAGTTTTCTGATATTACTTCTGTAAATAGACTTTTAATGTTATTTGTATTGACCCCTGCTTTTTCACTCACACTTTCTATTCTTAAGTTAGGTTTCCTTGTGTTGTCTTGCAGCCATTGAATTGTTACTTCCAGGTTCCTTGTTATTTTTAAGAGATCTTTCCTTTCACGATCACAAGCTGCAAACCTATCTTCAAGGTTTGAAAGTCTATCTTCATTTTCTTTCAAGTGTTTTTGCCAGCTTTCAATTGAGTTTTTAATTTCCTGGATATCTCTTTGAATCTGTTTCATGTATTCTAAATCTTTTATATATTGTTCATTCAAGGTTTCCCTCATTTTCATATGTGCCTCCATTTTTTTTATCTATGTATTCCTTAGAGATGTTTAGCAATTCTTTTATTATGTTTTTCATTTCTTCTTTTACCTCAAATAGCATTTCTGTTCTAATTTCTTTTATAGTCTCCTGAAGTTGTTTCTTTACTTCAGTTGCCATCGCTTCAGAAACTTCAGGTGTGCGACTCCCAATCTCGTCTGTATTTGCATCTCCTGAACTTGCTTTGTTTGGATTAGAGGCCAGAGACTGCCTTTTGCTTCTTCATCTTGACATATTCCTGGGTTCTTCTGGCCAAGTGGGTACTGGGGCCCCAGGCACTTCCTGCATTGGCTACAATTTCTCTGAAGCAAGACTGTTTGGTTCTTCTAGACAGTGCTGGCTACGGATATCTGATAGTAGCCATTTAGCGTGCTGGAACAGGGCTGTCTGCTGCTTTTGCCAACCTGGGTTGGCTCCCTGATGGCTGGTGGAGTGCACACAGGGATGGGGTTGGCCAACACTTGCGAACTTGGGCTGGTCACCAGCAAGGATCCTCCACTACGGCCCCTGGAGTGTGCACAGGGTTGGGCTGGCCACTGCCTCTAGACCAAGCTGGCTACTTGCAGGGAACCTCCAAGATGGCCCCTAGAATGTGCATAGGGGCAGGGCTCAGTCCAAGCAATTTCCCAGGTCTGCACCCAGCGAGGAGCTGCTGAAGGAAGCAGGAGCAGTTTTGGTTCTGGGCTTATTCATCCCAGCTCTAAAATGGTTCCCGGCCAATCATTCTCTCCCACAGGAGGACTGAGTCCTCTGCACTCACCTCTAGCCAGTGCAGTCTTCCAGGTCTACCGCTCCCCTCCACTGGCCCTCCCCTCCAATGCTGCCTCTCTCTGCAGAGGCCTCCAGGGTCACCAGCTGCCACATGACCTTGATCGTGTGTCCCCAGGTTCCAAAAGCACCTCTCTCACAGAGGGTCCGGCTCCAGGTGAAGGTGCCACCAGCTACCGTCTTCTTCTTCATTTAAGTTTTTCTTTTTACTCTTTCTGTGGGCTTCAATTCTCACTTTAGATTCTTCCTGGGTCCAGGAAACCCACTTCCTTTTTGTCTTCCCCATGATGCTATATTCCAGCATCTGGACTGTATCTCTCAGATACTCTTTACTCTGCTGCTTATGGTTCCACCACCTTCTCAGAAGCCTCTTTTTGTCTTTTTAAGACAAGGTCTCGCTACGCAGTTAAGGCTGGACTTGAGCTCACTTTGTAGCCCAGGCTGGTCTTGAATTTGCAACAATCCTCCTGCCTCAGCCTCCCCTGTGCTGAGATTGCAGGCATGCACCACCACACCCAGCTTCTGGGTACTTTTTTACTCCAATCAATAATAAGCCTTCTCCACGTTAAGAAAAAAGCCTTAGAAATATATGAAGAAATAAAACAAAAATTTAAAGCCCCATAGAAGTGACTTCAGTGCAAGTGTGGGTAGATTGGTGACTCCATAACCCACCACATTTACTTTAAGCTTCTTTGGGGAAGTTACAAAATGGAAGCTGCAAAAACATGTCCTCCATGTTAAGAAAAAAAAAAGGATAAAGAAACCTTACCTTGAATTATACATTTAATGTTGGTGAAGCCAGTCACTATTAGAAATGAATCATGCATGAGTCCCAGAGCTTTAAGGCGCAAAGGACCAGAACTAGATGCAAAGACCAGCACTGAGTTGCACCAGGTCAATGTTTCATTGTATTGTCATTGCTTTGTTTGTCTATGGCTATCAAATGCCTCTCAAAACTCAACTCTTCTGCGAAGTCTCCCTAGTCACCATCTCCTCTCTGTATCCTCACTGGTCTAATTGCTACCCTGGCCCCTCCTTCTTTCCCTTCATCCTTATTTCATGGCGCTCTCCACAGCTGTTAAATTTCTTTCTCCTCTGCAGAGCTGTTGGTGACAATCAGATGACACTGGCCAGGTCAGAAAAGACAGGTAAGGTGAGTCCCGGGACTGCAAATCCTAGTAGGTACTGTGCTCCAGTGCCCAGCACATAGAAATAGTCACAGGGTCCTTAGTCAATGAAACAGGAACTATGAATGAGTGAACTGACAGTCCTGTCCAGGTTTATTCTCTTCCCCTACACATCTGCTTCCTGTATGTTAACTGGCATTTTCACCACATCCAAGAGCTGACAAGATCAGGAAATGTTGTTCTCATTTTGAGTTTAAAAAAATTGACCTATAAACAGGCAAATGGACTCAAGAAGCCCATGGGCGGAGACAGGGCCTGGACAGAGGTTTGCCAACTTCCAGGCCATGGGGCTGAGCCCTATCTTATTTATTGTAAGCCTTTGCATAAGTTTCTGAAGCCCAGATCCTGCTACACTACATACATGATGGACATAACTAGCATGCCTGCCCATGTTCCCACTATTACCCTGTTTTATTCTCATTCTGTCTTTACACTGGATAGCACTCAGATATGATACATCAATTTTTATAAAACTGAGCTTACAGAAAATGCCTGCAACACACAATGCCTCCTTCATAAGAGTAACCAGCAGTTCCTCCTAACTACCCAAAGAAGTACACCTGAGCTCTTTTACCGTCGCTTTCACAGATCCAAGATGGCTGGGCCCCTGGCTGCTTACCATTAGTTAAGACTCATCAACTTTTAGATGGTACTTAAGCATCTCTGAGGCAGGAAGATAGTGTGGCTAAAAGTAACCGGGAAAGGAGGCATGATGAGATCCTGGCACACATGCAGAACAGTTCCCAAAACCTTGCGTGTCTACTTCTTGTGAGAACTCAAGCAAATTTTTGATAGGATGACCTAGATGACACCAGCATGAGAAATATAAAAAAGGGACAGTCACCATTAAGTACTCTTCCCAGCAGCTCGCCTGTACTGTAGCATGTATTTTTATTTTTATTTTTTCTTCTCTTTTTACTTGGTCCAAATTTGCTCTGCAGAGTCTGTTCTTCCCCTACCCTTCTGTCTTTTCCCTACCTTTAATAAATGTGAAACTTTGCTACAATTTATGCTTATTTTGTTCAATTCTTTGTGTGGGAAAGAAAGACCCTAGACATCACCTCTACAAGGAGACTCCAGCACCCCAGAATCCAGTAACATCTCTGCCTGGGGAAGCCGTCTGGGATTCCATGATTACATCTAATGACAGGTTCTCTCCCGTGGGTCCCCGTCATAGATACAATTTTTTATGATGTTTGTAGTTCTTCGACTGGGTATCTGTATGATGACAGACATTTAGTTTTTGTTCAGTCCAGAACTTGGCACATTACTGCTGGGCCTGCCCATCCCTAGATTCATCTTCTTGCTCTATCTTTTGGGTCTCAGCCACCTGCCTGCCCTTTCTGGTACAGTTAGAGTCTGCATCTGGATCACTTTGCCCAAACTCGTCTTTAGTAAAGTCTCAGGTGCAGTTCTTTCCATTGCAATCCTCTAGAATTATATAGGAGGTCTTGTGATGTTGTGCAAAGATGTGGCGGCCAGAGGAAACACTGTACAGTCCTGCAATTCGGTCTCAGGCTTTTGATGAACTTGTGTCCTTGGGCTGTGACCTTCATAAGTGCTTCTCAATTTTTAAAAAATTTTGCCACCTCTTCCCCAACGTGAGACAGAAAAACAGAAAGTACCTGCGTTGGATTGTTCCCTTTCACATGTCAATTAGCCCTTAATAAGACACACAGGGTTAGGGTCTGACAAAATAATTTTCCTTGAAAGCAGGTCTTGTTAAGAACAGAATTTTGGGTTGTGATTCAAAAAAATGGCTACTTTTTCTTTTCCCCTGCTGCAAGTACAAGATTTCTTTTCTCTGATCTTCACTATGAGAACTTTGTAAGCTCTAGGAGGTAAAACTCACGAAAGTGTAGAACCCCCACCCCAGACTAGCTTTTTTACTCTAGAGGGTTTTTAGCTCTCAGACCTATAGCCACACTGAGCCTTCTGAAATCCATCAATTAGAATTTAGGTTTTCCTCCCCTGTTCTCACTCTTGCAGAGATTTCTGCTCCTGGGCTTCTGATCAAGCAAGTTGTGATTCTATCTGCCTGTCTTCAACTTTGGGGACAGTAGTTTGACCCGTGACCTCACTCCTCTGACAGATATAAAAAGAATTGTTGATTTTGAGTTTGCTCAGCTCCTTTCTCATTCCAAGGTCCTAACATGATGGACTAGAAATCAGAAGCCCAGTTTTGCCCAACCTATCTGACATGAGAAATGACTCTCTGCTCAGATCTGGCTGATGTCTGGGATCCCACAATGCACAGTCCTTCATGTTCTGCCCTCCTGGGCTCCTGTGAGTCAGGAAAAAGACTCTGTAGTTGACATATTTCAAAACAAGTTATCTTACTCTATGTGTGTGTGTGTGTGTGTGTGTGTGTGTGTGTGTGCGTGTGTTCAAATTTTATATCCTAGTAGGCCTAAATGTCTACGTGAATTTTTGCTAGATGCCACTTAAGTTATTTTAGAGAATTATTTATATAGAACTAGCCTTGAGTGATAGCAAAGACTTAGAAACATTTATAATAGGCCTTTCTATTAATGAGGACAAATGACAAAATTAAGACAAGAGGGCAGGGGACATGTTGGCAACTCTATGAGTGAGTTACTCAACATTCTTGGAATAGTCTCTGCCTGCGAACACAGACAGGCTCTGTAGGAAATTCTAGTGAGTTTATAATTTAATCAGGAAGTCCAAACTGACAAAAACAATTGCATACCAGGCTTTAGTGAGAGAGAGAATCAGAATAACCGCAGATTTACCAATGCCAAATGATTACAAACACAAGAAAAAATGAAAGACAAGCGTAGAATCCTTGCAGAATTTCTGGGCAGAATGAAGCCAAGTGGAGCTGCGGTGGGAGGGTAACTCTCACATATGAGCGCTTTTTTATCCTATTGGTTTTCCCCTTTCCTCCCAACCACATACAAATTAAGGCATTTTGGGGCTCACTGCTTTAAAGAATGGCATGACTTTGTGGAAAGGAGAAGATAAAAAAGAATTCTTTATCTTCTGTGTTTCAAAGACAGATGCCCTTGGAGAAACAAAAAAGTGTGGACAAAAACTACTTCAGGAAGAGAGCAATAAGAGAGAGCATTTTCTCCTAGTGGGAAAAAGACTCCCCCACCCCGACCTGTGGAAGAAAAGACAGACAGACAGACAGACAGAGAATGATTTTACTCAGTGAGTCAGTGACAGAAAGGGAATATGGTGAGTGCCACATGAAGGATCTCAGGCCTTGTTCCTGGTTAGGCTCCCAGAAAGGAAGTAAAACCCAGCAGAGTACTAGTAAGAGCCATGCCAGAGGAATCTATCTCTTAGCCTCCACAAAACCCCAAGAAGGAAGGAGAATTCTTGAGTAGACAAGTATCTATAAATAGATCAACAACAGAAGTTTCAATGAGTAATGAATTCTCCATGGACAGAGGCCATAGAGAACCAGGTGTTCCCGATGCCATCTTACATTAGCATTGCCTAAATTGTACATATACTCACCAGAAAGGGACTGAGAGACTCACGTGGAGCATTTCCACTCCTCACAAGAGAATGGGGATCTACATTAACATTAATTTGAATTATAGAAACATACAAAATGTTTCAGGAATTTATTCTAGAATCATACATGCTATAGGATAATTAGAAAGCTTCATCCATCTACAACTTGTGAAATGTCTATTTTTTGAGACTCTAAGCTCAGTGTCTTCTGGTACTTACTACTCACTACAATCATAAAGAAATCAAGGCTCAGGGAGTTTAGGTATCTTGGCAAGGTTACCAAGTTAGTGAGAGGTGAACTAAGAGTTCCAGCCATTACCAGATAATAGTCTGCATAATTAACCTTTGTTCTATTCTGATGTATACTCAAAAGCAAGATATAACAGCAAAATCCTCTATCGTGTATCAAGTGTGTGCAATCTTGGGCAAATAACTAACCTGGCTGAGCTTCACTTTCTTTTTATCTTTAAAACAAGAGTGATAATATCTACCTTCCAAGGTCAGTATGAGAAGTCAATGACACCATTTGGATAAAGCATTCCACCTGTCAGCGGGTTGGCGATTGATATACATGACCTCTTCTTCCCTCACCCTAGAACAAGGCCCAAGAACGAGCACTGCACCCAGAGCCATTCTCAGAAGACCCTGGTTGAGATGCCAGGTAAGCTTTTCAAGATGGAGACAGAGTCAGCCCCTTGTCTTCTCAGTGTAAGGTACAGGTAACATACCTTTGAACCAGAGATGACTTGGACTGTCCAGAACACTCTGAAGTTACTCCAAACTGAAATAGGAACTCTATTCTGGACCCACCAAGTTTGCCATCACTGAATTGGCCTCACCATCCAAATCATGGGCCGGATTCTACCTCTTGCAATACCATTCTTAGTGTGTCCCTGAGAAGCCATGCTTCCAACTTCAGTGAGTGTGCAATGAGTTCCCCTAAGTGAAAGCACACTATGCTTTTTAGATGGAGGGACAGAAAGACAGTAAGACATGGTCTTTGCACTCAGGGCATTCACAATCTAGAATTGAAAAAGGGTATATAGAAAAATAACCAACATGAAGATTGACAAATTATACAAGAAAGTGCAAGTACCAAGAAACACACTTGAACTGACTGGAAAAAAAACAAGGGAAGGTTTCATGGAAGAACTGAAATTAGAAGTGAGTGGTGTGTTAGTCTCTTTCCATAGATGTGACAAAATACTTGAAAAAAAAATTGTAAGAAGGAAGGTTTTTGGCCATTCACAGACTGCATAGGGAGAGGACAAGGCCTTACCCTCACCTGGGGAGTGATCCCTGCCTGGAAACCAGCACCATGTGCAGGCTGCTGTTGGACTGGGAACAGCCACACCCAAGCCTCTCTCTGTGAGTCAGTGCCATTCGCAGACTGTGGAGGGAGAGAACAGACCTTACCAGGAAACAATCCCGGCAGGAAAACCATATCATTTTCATTGTTTTGTTGAGTTGGGTTTGATTCTCTTTTGTTTTGTTTGAGTATGTTAAATCTGATGACATGAGCAGCTATTTGAAAGATAGCAAGATGTATTATGGTAGCCATTTTGGATTTACTAGTGACTTGTTTTAAAGTCCTTTATTTATTCTTTTTTTTATTTAAGAGAAAAAAAAGACACATATAAGAAAGACAAAAAGCAAAAGACACAAACAGATGACTAGAGTAAATGCACAACAGTAACATTATAGGTTTACAAAACAGGATAATAGGAACTTGACAATGGTTGCAATACTGCGTATCATTATCTTCAAAATGTTTGTTTACATTAACAGATACAGACATGTAAAATTGATCTAATCATATGAATATTAACCATTCTTTCTCAGTAATTAATACATTCAGCAGTATGTTCATTTTAGTTATCTTACATATACATATATACAGATTTATATCTTTTCCTTTTCCCTTCCCTCTTTCCCCCTTTTCCCTTCCCTCTTTCCCCCTTTTCCCTTCCCAATTACTTTTGTTCTTCAAGCAGTTTTTTACCCTTTACACAGTATTTATTGTAGATTTTGGATCATATATACTTTTTCAGTTTCTTATACTAGGGAAACAATACAGTATTTACACATGTGGGTTTGATTTATCTCACTTATGAGTATGGTCTCAAGTCGTGTCCATTTACTTATAAAAGTCTCAATGCAATCTTTCTTAATAGCTGAGTAGTACTCCATTGTATAAAAATACCACATCTTTTTTATCTAGTCTTTGATTGATGGGCACTTGGGTTGTTTCCAAGATCTGGCTATTACAAATTGGGTTGCTATAAACATGGGTACACAAATATCATTGTGGTATGATGTTTTCAATTCTTCTGGGAAAATGCCCAGAAGTGGAATAGCTGGTGTCTTGGTTACTTTTCACTCATTGCCAAGACAAAATACCTGACGCCCAAAGTTTGGGAAGGAAAGGTTTATTCTTACAGTTTCTCGGGAATTTCAGTCCATTAGTTGGCTCCGAGATAGCATGGCATGGCGGGCTTGCTGTTCATGGTGGCTGCAAGCTGCAAGCCACAAGCCGCGCTGGAGAGAGAGAGAGAGAGAGAGAGAGAGAGAGAGAGAGAGAGAGAGAGGGAAGAGGAAGCGGAAGACCCGCCTTCCCTTACGCTGTATGTCAGCTCCACCCCTGGGTGGGCACAGCGCTCACATTGTCAATCAACAAACCAATAACAAACCAATAACTCAGCCCCATCAAAATTATATGAGGACTTGGGGGTACACTGCATACCCCATACAGCTGGGTTGAATGGGATCTCTAATCCTAGTTTCTTGAGGAATCTCCACACTGATATCCACAGTGGTTGCACCCGTCTACACTCCCACCAACAGTGGAGAAGAGTTCCTTTTTCCCCACAGCCCCTCCAGCATTTGTTGTTGCTTGACTTTTTAATATTAGCCATTCTTTCTGGAGTGAGATGCAATCTCAGTGTTGTTTTAATTTGTATTTCCCGAATGACCATTGATGTTGAACATTTTTTCATATATTTATTTGCCATTTGTATTTCTTTCTCTGAGAAGTGTGTATTCATCTCAGATGCCCATTTTTGGATTGGGCCCTTGAATTTTAGAGACCTGATTTCTTTTAATTCTTTATATGTTTTAGATAGAAATCCTTTGTCTGATGGACAATTGGCTAAGATATTTTCCCAATTCGTGGGTTTTCTTTTCACTCTGTTGGAGATTTCCTTTGACATGCAAAAACTTTTTAGTAAGATGAGATCCCAGTTGTTGATTCTGGAAAGTGTTTCTTGTGCAATTTGATTGTTGTTTATGAACTCTCTGCCTAATCCTATGTCATCAAGATTTTTACCGACTCTGTCTTCTAGTAAGTTTAGTGTCTCTGTTTTAATATTCAGATCTTTGATCCATTTTGACTTTATTTTAGTGCATTGTGATAGACATGGATCTAGTTTTAGTTTATGGCATACAGAAAGCCAGTTTTTCCAGCACCATTTGTTAAAGAGTCTATCTTTCTTCCAATGTACATGTTTGGCCTCTTTGTCAAAGATGAGTCGGTTGAGTGTGTTTGTAGCTGTGGCTGTATCTTCTAATCTGTTCCACAAGTGAGATTCATCCCAGGAATGCAGGGATGGTTCAACATATGCAAATCAATAAATGTAATACACCATATCAACAGGGCCAAGGACAAGAACCATATGATCATCTCAATAGATGCAGAAAAAGCTTTTGACAAAATCGAACACCCATTCATGATCAAAACCCTACAAAAATCAGACTAGATGGTCTCTACCTCAACCTGATAAAAGCCATATATCATAAACCAATAGCCAACATCTTACTAAATGGAGAAAACCTGAAAACTTTCTACCTAAAATCAGGAACAAGACAAGGATGTCCATTATCACCACTCTTATTCAATATAGGTCTGGAAATACTAGCCAGAGCAATTAGACAAGAGAAAAAAATAAAGGGAATAAGGATAGGAAAGGAAGAAGTGAAATTATCATTATTTGTAGATGATATGAACCTCTACATAGAAGACCCCTAAAAATCCATTAGAAGACTTCTAGAAGTAATAACCAAATTCAGTAAGGTTGCTGGATACAAGGTGAACACTCAAAAATCAATAGCATTCCTGTACACAACAACAAAGTCACTGAGAGAGATATAAGGGAAACCACACTCTTCACTATAACATCCAAAAAAATGAAATACTTAGGAATCAGTCTAACAAAGGAAGTAAAAGATCTATACAGTGAAAACTGTATTACTCTGAAGAAGGAAACTGAAGAAGATTTCAGAAAATGGAAAGATATTCCTCGTTCATGGATAGGAAGAACAAACATCATGAAAATGGCCATTCTCCCAAAATTGTTATGCAGATTTAATGCAATCCCAATCAAAATACCACTTGCCTACCTCACAGAGCTAGAGAAAGCATTCCTGAAATTCATCTGGAGCCAGAAAAGACCTACAATAGCAAAGGGAATTCTGGGCAACAAAGGGAAGGCAGGAGGCATCACAATCCCCAACTTGAAACTATACTACAAAGCTACTGTGATAAAATCAGCATGGTAC
>RJWM01012668.1:0-55815 GCA_004363535.1 Dasyprocta punctata
TACCTGCTATGTTTAACGTAAAACCGAGGTGAAATTAATTGTCCCAGAGGCTCCCCAAGTTCTTTGGCCAGTGAGGTTTATGTACTGCGTCCCATTCAGGAACTGTCCCATGTAAACTTAAACCACTTCACTCTGTGCTGGGAACAGGACAGGAAGAGAAGATGCATTTGATGCCTTACCTGCTCTCAAGGGCTCGCAACTGGGACTCACATAAATGCTGCTTTCCCTCCTAGCAGGCTGACCCTGCTGAGTGCAAGAATAGAGACAAAAACCAAGTTACTGGAGTGATCAGTTTTGACTGCAGTTATTCTAGCAGATTTCACAAATAGATTGACATTTGACTCAATCCTTGATATTGGATTTTGACAGGCAAGGATGGGAGGAAAGAGCAGCTCAGGCAGGTGAACCAAGATAAACAAAGGCAGTGTGAAGGTTTCTGCCTTAAATATGCAGTGGAAGCAGAGTACTTGGGTGTGGTTTGAATACAGATTTTCAAGGGTAGGGGATTACCTAAGGCCAGGGCTGCACTGATCTTTTCCAGGTCAAATCAGACCTTTGGCCAAATTTTGTTTGGCCTAGCACAAGATCTAAAATTTTTTTGAGTTGCTGCCAATCTTTAAAAATCAGGAGACTTCCCATACCCGTTTGGATCGCTGCCTGCTCTCAGAAGAATTTAACAATACAGCACTTGCACTTTCTCCAGGCAGCAAGGGGCTGGCACCAACTAATGCTGCTCTTTTGAGACAGGCAGGAGCCTCTCTCCAGCTCATGACCGATCTGTCTAACTGTGACCTCAGTCGAGCAGTGCAGGCAGGTATTTGAGTCTGCACTCTCTGACCTAAAAGCTTTCCTGACTGCTGCATGCTGGGAGAAACAGTGTCTGTCTAGGGAACTTCAGTCAGCGGCGGTTGGTTTAAACACACATCTGGATGACTCTTGGGAACCAGCCAACTCTTCAAGGAAGGAAAAGTGTCAAGAAGTCATCCGTGATGCCGCTCAGGGGGTGTTTGTTAGAGTAATTAGATCTTAGGCTGATACACCTGGTGGATTTCTGGAGGCAAGGGATAATGACCCTCACAGTTTAAAAGATCCCTTTCCATGGCAACCCACAATGATTTTGTCAGTTTGAGGGTTTGTTAGCATCACATCTCTGCTTTATCTTTTCTTTATTTAAGTGTGTGTGTGTGTGTGTGTTGTGTTCGTGTGGTGTATATGTGTGTGTTTTTTCTGGAATGTAGACTAGCAGCATACCAAAAATAATCAAAATCCATTTTCAAGGGGAAAAAAAAAAAACCCGAGGAAATGTATATATATACTTTTTTCTGTTCCATTTTCTTTGTTTCAGTCTTATGCCAATCAGATGGTCACACCGCTGCTTGGACCCTGTGTGAGCTCACCTTTCCTTTCCCTTTTTCTCATGGAAAAGCGCCCTTGGCTTGCACTGCAGCCCTGCACCAGTGCCGGAGTTTGGAAGGAGACCAGGGATCCCAGACACAAACGCACAGCGAGGTACACTACAAAACGCGGTCGCGCGTGTCCCCTGCACGCGCGCAGAGACTTGGGAGTGCTTGCTCATATAAGAACATGCTCCGCGCCTGATGCCTATTAAGACCGCGAGGTTCCTAACTGACATAACCTTCTTTTCATAAGAATAAAATAGAAGGTTACTGAGTCTACAAGCTAATCTGTCTAATTAGATGCCTCCGAGCAAAATGCATAAGATTTGCATGAATTATCTTAACATGCAAAGAATAGGACACAGAAAGAAAAACTCAAGGAAATTTGCATTCTGATGGAGAAGGGGGAGGTGTGGGGCTCTAATCCAGAAGGTCCTTTTTTTTATGTTTTTGGAGTCAGCTCGGCTGACTATGGCACCAAGGCGCGCCCGTGTATCCTTGGCCTTCGCGACAGCTCCTTCAAATTTTGTCTGCCCTGCGGGGTGCAACAGCCCTGCGAGCCACGACGGCGGAAGGAGCCTCCTGGAGGCTGGGCTGCGTCTCTGGTCTCAGGCCTGGGCGCCCGCCGGCTTGCAGGACAGTCCCCGCTGGGCCTCTAGGTGGCACTGTTGCATCTATGGTGAGAAGCGCCGTGCTTGGCTGGCTACCTCGCGGCGATTTAACATAGAGGACAAAGAGTGACCCCGTCCCCGCCGCCGACCTCCCAGCCCACTCGGCCAGGGCGCACGCCCCGCTGCCCGCCACTGCGCGCCCTGCAGAGAATCGCGGCTCTCTCGGTGCCGCGCGCGCACGGACGCCGGGGCGCTGCTCGCCAAAGCTGAGCTCGTGAGCTTGCCCTTCCCTGGTGCTGAGAGCCCCTGCCCGGCCCTTCCAGGCGTCTCGAAAGCCGGGTCCTCGGGCGCGGACAGCCTTGGGCCTAGAGCAAGAACCGCGTCCCTAAGTCTAGGAGTGGGGGAGTAGAAAAGGGCTCCCCCTGGCGGATGGCCTCAGTTTCCCCCGCACCGGGAGGGGCGCTGTTCTGACCTATTGGGCAAAGCCTTAGGGGGTTCCGGGTCTATAGGAGCTGATTTTCAAACCGGTGCAGCAGACGACGAAGACAGGGAAAGATCTAGAAGGGCGGGGAACCTCTGGACGGCGCTCGGTAGTCAGCGGGCCCCTGCGCCCCGCTGATGATACCATCCCGGTTCGGACTCGGCTCCAGGAGGCATTTAGGGGCCGGCTGGAGGTCGCGGGGTGAGGGGCAGAGCCAGTCCCTACAGGCGATTGCTTTATTTGTTTTTTTTTTTTCTCTCTGAACAAACACTTCAGTTGAGAAGCAAATTCATCTCAGATCAACATTTGCCACTCTTGCCACCCAAAAATCAAATCAAGATATTATGCTTAAGGCCAAGTAATAAAAAGAGGCGCTCTCTCTCTCTCTTTTTTTTTTTTAATGAAAATTCTGCCTTTACATCGACTTGAGAAGCAATAACTTTAGGGCATAGGCTCTGTTTGTCAATTCTACTCTAGTTTCTTTAGTTTATCTTTTTATCTGGTCAAGCCTCAATGGTACCCTCCATAAAAATAGGTTGAAGACACTTTTTCTAGGCCTTGAGCACTAGGGAAAATAAATTAATGTTTTAAGTGTTACTCAGCGGCCTTTGAATGAAAGATCACAGGCAAGCATTAGTTTTTATCATTGTTTTAATAGCAATTTATTAAGCCCAAACCTTGGGGAACCATGTAAGGATATACGATTTCTTCTGCCTGATGTAATCATCTTTGAGTTTTGTAAAAGTTTATAATGGATGAAATAGTACTTAACGGCTTCATAAACCAAAGTGTTACGCACGTTTAAATGGTCTTCACTCTTATTATCTTAACTAATGAATTTTGCCAGGCATCTCTGTTATAGCTGTATGATTTATAAAGATTATATTTACTTTTTCTCCTTATAAGAACCTAATGAGACCAAATTGGTTGCATGTAATCAGGCACTGGCCTTTTTCATCTCTTCGGGTTTATTTACGAAAGCTTATTAGAGCAATCGCACTGAGTAATACACAGCGATAGCTAGGTTTTGCCTAATGATCCCAAACAGCCAACACGGAATGCAGATAATGAAATGACAGGCTGATTACAAATTCAGGAAGAAAAGGAAATGCACTCAGGGGCCATTTCTAAAGTCCTTACCTAGGCAGAACACCCATCAACACGTTTCAAGCTCAGAGTAGCTACTCCTGAGGAGGCCCAGCAGGAGACTGCAGCCCATAGCTCAGAGACCAGGGTTGAGTTCTGTTTCTCAGAAGTGCAGGGCTGGTTTAAATGATGATGTGTAAGTTGTTGGGCAGGATGATCCCTGCAGAGGTGCCAAGGATTTGAGAACCCCAATTCACACGGATAAGCTAGAGGGGGCCATTCACAGGGTCTGCAGTCAATAGCCACTGCTGAAATTAGCAAATTGGACTAGCATAGTGATTTTCCTCCATAGAACTTCTTTGGAGATCTGACACATAATATCACCTGAAATGATATTACTCAAGTTAGAATTAAATACATGCTCGTCCTCCCGGAAGATATAAACAAAGCACATTAAAACATCACTTGGCGCCTACTCAAACGCAGACCTGCATCAAGCCCCTTGCTATGGTTGGAACTCTGTGATCTTTCCTCCTTACTGTGATCGCCTTCTGTTTTAGTTACTTTTCGCTTGTTGCTGAGACAAAATACCTGACACCCAAACTTAGGGAAGGAAAGGTTTATTCTTACAGTTTCTCGGGAGTTTCAGTCCTTACTTAGTTGGCTCCAAAGCAGTGTGGCATGGCAGGGCTGCTGTTCATGGCGGCTCAAGCAGCACGCGCTAGTGAGAGGGAAGCTGGGCAGAAGCGAGCAAGAGGAAGACCCGCCTCGTTTACGCTGCATGTCAGCTCCACCCCTGGGCGGGTACAGCACTCACATTGCCAATCCCGGTGCCAGACTCAGTTCCATCAAAAGTACATGAGGACTTGGGGGTACATAGTATATCACCCAATACACCTTCCCTTTCTTCCTGCCCCTTCTCTTCCCTTCCCTTCCCCTCCTTTCCCTTCCCTTCTTCCTTCCTTCCACTACAGATCCAGCCCAGTACTACCTGTTAGGTGTAACAATTCTCCCAGCACTTTTTGTGTTTGTCTTTGAGACAGCATCTCTCTGTGTTAGCCAGGCTGCCTTTGAACTTGTGATCCTCTTGCCTCAGTCTCCCAAGTAGTCCTTTCTCTTTAGTAAAGATTTGCTGTAATTTTAGCTGTAGAATATTAAATTGATTTTTTTTCCTGACATAACTTGGAAAACCATTAGAAATGAGGGACAGCTTGATTGTGTTCCCAGATATCAACCCAAAGTATTCTCTGTCCTCTGTAATGTTCTAGTGCTTTGATGACTTGGACATTCATAAAACTTTGCCAAGTCATGTTTGAAAGCATTTATACATTTATTTCCTCCTTGCACCACCTGCTGGAGTGATGCATTTGGTGAGTTTATTGTCTTCTGGGAAAACAACTTCCTCCATAAAGTTGAAAGAGTATCCCCTCTGTCTAGTATTCTGAGATTTGGTGAACGAGTCTGCTCTCATCTTACTCATTTTACTGAAGAGTTTTATAGTTTAAGACAGTGTTTTCTCTCTAGTGCTCACATTGCTAGACAGCTGTCACCTCAGGACCTCCAGGTGTCTGTGAAACATTCACCTCCGGATATCCCACTGGGAGAGCAGTGTTGGAGTTATTTTTTATTCAGGCCTTTTCTCTTAGTTTCCTTCATCTAAATGAGACTAAGTTAGCTTAGAATAACCCTAAGTAGAGGAAGAAAACAATGAATGGAATCAGAGAATGGTAGAGGCCATTATTATTGTAGAGCAAAGAAAGTCAGGCTCAGAAAAGTAAGGCGAACTTCATAAAGGTCACACTACTAGTTAGAGGTCACTGCACTGGTGAGAGACCTGGACTAGAGCTGTACCCTCAGACTGGTATTCTTCCCACAGACTTGCTGCAGGTCAAAGTGGCAGCTGTTGTTTTGTCTGACGGGACCCACCAATCCCAGGGGAGGAACTCAGGATGCCAGATTCTCAGATGAACCTGCCTTTGGCATAGAGGCTCCAACTCATTATTTTGATGACATCTTTTCCACCCAGGGAATGCACAGGGCTTGAAAATGACTGTGTGACTCAGTGGAGGGCTCAGCCAGGAGCAGCGTGAGGGCCCTAGGGGAGACCTGTAACTCAAGAACCTCGACGGAGTGGCACCCAGGAGAGAGAAGCAAGGGGAAAGGGAGGTGTTTGTGGTTACCGTTTTGTAACCTAGTGTTCTTTTGTTTTTTCTCTCCAGTACTGGAGATGGATTCCAAGGATTTTATAGAGAGCTACATGCCCAGCACGTCCTTAATAATTTTGAGACAGGGTCTCTCACTAAGTCAGTAAGGTACCAAGGCTGAATTCAAACTTGGGACCTCTCTGTCTCAGCCTCCTAGAGTGCTGGGGTTATAGGCCTATGCCAACGTACCTGGTTAGTGTTCATTTCTAAAAAATTACGTCTGTTCTCCTGCTGTTCACTTCTTTATTTTGTTTTACAGTTTTTAATCTCTTTTTCTGTTTCTCTATTTCTGCTTCCAGTTCTTCCTGAACCTAAGAACAATTATTCTGGGTTACATCATCCCAGAGAAATTCCCCTTCAATGCTCTGCCTATTGTAGCTGGCTTTGTAGGTCCTTTCCGTTTGTCTGTGCTGTTGGAGATTTTGAATTTGAAGCACACATTTACTCCTTTTGCATGCAGAGCCTATAAGATGTTTCAAGGCTTGAGGACACTGTTCTTTCTGCATGAAGCATTTGAGTGTGAAAGGATTTATTTCCCAAACTTCCTATGTCCATTTACAGATAGTAAGGATGGTAGATATTATCCAGAAATTTTGCAGGTTGCCAACATATTTACCGTTGTAGTTGTGTCACTTGCCTGCTTGTGTACATCTTCCAAGTACCTGGCATTTCTACTTCTCTTCTTGTGTAAACTCATAAGTAGAGATGCCATTTGATTTTTTAAATGGGCTTGTAAATTTTATTCCTTAACTCAAATGTCCCTGGTAGTTTAAGAAAACCAGCAGAAAATACTAGCATTTGCAGAAACCTGTATTACAAAAGGATTTATCATAGAACTTCCACTGATAGCAAAATCCTTTTCAATATTCAAGTTATTTTTATTTTGTAAGGTAATTTAGTTTATATGGCAAAATACATAAATTTGACTCAGGGTCCTGTTGTTTGTGTATAATAAAAGCCACTTAATTCTTATTCAGTGACAAATGTCCTGGTAGAATCTCTTTGGTCATACAGTGATGTCATAGTGAGAGGTGACTTTGTCATTACAATCATGTGCCATATATTAGCATTTCAGTCCCCCGTGGACAGCATATGCGGTGGTGGTCCTGTGAGAGTCTAGCGACGTCACAGGCCTTTCAGTTTGTGTACATACCCCCTCTGGTGGTCATCGTGTGATGAACTCGCCTAGTGACATGCTCCCCAGAGGGTCCCGGTTAAGTGATTTATGGCTGGATTGCCCATCCCAAGTTCTCAATGCACAGAACTGAGAGTAGGTAAAGAGGAAAGCATGGAGAAAGGCAGCAGGAGTGTTTTCCTGGGATTCAGCCCAGAGCATAACATCTATAATCTACCTTATGATTGGTAACTTGAAAGAAGAGTGCAGATAGACAGACAGACAGACACACGCACACACTGGCACACACACCTTCAGGTCAGAGAGGTGCAGCCTAGAATGACCCTGCGCTTGTTGGAGCTCTCCCTCCAACCCACCCTGATTACTGTCGGAAACTGTGAGACTCCATTGTTGCCCCAGCAGGTCACTTTCCCTGGGACCAAGCTGTCCCGGCTCCTCAGGGCATGGCAAGGAAACCGACCCAAGACATCCTGAGCTGGCCCACTCCTGGCCCAGCCCAGCCATGTGGGACTCCTCTGTGGCCCGCTTTCTTGCAGTGGAAACAGCTAACCTCTCAGCCTGCTCTTTCTCTCTTCTACTCTTGAAAGCCAATTTCCTGCTCTAGTCTTATTCTTATGAATAGAAACACAGAGCTTGCATGAAGAATGAGAAACTACTGTATCATAGGAAGCAATCACACAGAACACAAAAAGCCATTCAAAGTAATTAAACTACTCCCATCCCCTTTTCTATATTTCTTTTCAGCTCCGCGCGGATGGGCTGTTTATCTTTGCCACCACCACAGCCGAGGCGGCAGCAGTGGCGGCGGGCGGGGGGAGCAGCGAGCCGGTTTTCTGCAAGGGATCTTGCCAAGGGGGCAGAATTAAAACAAACACTTGCATTCTTGGCTGCCAAAGCATTTTAACTTCTGAACAACGAGGGAAGCGACGCCATCACCCGGAAAGGAAAAGAAAAAAAAAAAGACCCCCGCGGTTAGGGGAACTTCTGGGTAATTTCCCCACTTGTCAGAGCAAAGGGGCGGGTTGGGGCCCGTGGGGATGGGGGTGGGAGGGATGGGGAGCTCGTTATCCTCAGGCCCCACAAGCTTTTGTTCTGTTCAGCTGTGCTAAGGAGGCTGCAGCTCTCCAGCAGCTGGGCAGGAGCTCACAAGCATCTAAGAAGCTTGTCCCAGCCTGGTGCGTGGCTGCAGCAGGTACCGCCCCGGGAGGGGACAGCTGGGCCGGGAAGTGGAACCCCAGGTTCTGAGGGAGCCCGGCTGAGCCACCCCTCCCCCATGGTAATACCTGCGCAGATGCTGCTTCCTGGGACAGCTGCAGATCGGAGGCCAGAGGTTTGCCTGAGGGCTGTGTGAAAAAAGCTTCCCCTCTCCTTCTGGCCCCAGCGTGTCTGTGGCAGCCGCTTCGGAAAGTGGGCACTTTGGATCCTGTCCTGGGAATGCAGAGGTGGAGAAAAAGGGAGTAGCGGAGCAGCGTCTCTGCTCCCACCTGCCCCGTGTCACAGGTGCCCCTCTTGCTCCTGGCCTGAGGATCAGAACAGGTGCTGTTGGGACTTCGTTAAAGAGCTTGCGGGAATTCACCTGCAAAAGGGCTTCTGAGCTATCAATAGGTCAGATACTCGGTCGATAGTACTTGGCAATGTACACAGGTGTCCTCGCAAGGGAACCGGTTCAAGAATCTCCCCCAAAACAGGTTCTCCGCGGAGCAAGCCGGGCTGCTTTGGAACCCAAATCCATTACGGGTGGACTTAGCCTGCCCGCACGCCTGACTACCGGACCTCTTGGCTATCTTTTGGATTTCAAGGAACTTGCCATTTAACAGAGAGAGTCTGGTTCGGACTGAAAATTGTGCAAAGTGCGATGCATGAAATGATTGATACACGGCTCTCTAGGGACCGTCCTAGGTTTCTGTTAGGGCTCAGTACTTTGCATGCCCACTCTGGAGCCTGCCTTGCTCGCCACCGCACCGGTGGATTTGCCACGGTAGGTTTCATGTCCTAGTTCAGGACACTGCCCCAGTTGGCTGATTCCAGTGGTCCCACGTCTCTCTGTCTCTGCACCCCGCTGGCCCCGCAAGGAGCTGCCTGTGGGGTTCAATCTGCGGAGCTGGCACCTTGCCCATTCTCCAGGACAAGCCTGCTTTGTTCAGCATTCTTGTTTTGCATCTGTCATTATCTTTTGAATGCAAAGAGGTTTAATGTGCAATAAATGTAAATGGACAATGTATATTCTGTGTTTTATTAACTCTCCTCTGAGCTTGTTTTTTTTTTTGCCAGCAACTGTTCTGCCTTGCCAAGATTCATTAGTGGGACCTCCAGCACTGGATTTCCTTCGCCTGCCCCATCTCACTCTGAAAACTCCTTTCCCCAGGTGCGTTTCTGAGCAGGCTGCTGTGGCCTCTTCTAGCTCGAAGGGTGACAGTCACACCCATACTTTACATGGCAGCCTTTGGGGAAGGGTTTACTTCAACCACGACCCAGGCTCAGGGAGTGAGTGATGAAGAACTCTGTGCATCCATCACCAGCTATGTGTGAATGATTCCATGGAGTACTGAAAATATTTCCTGAATTTAGATAAAAATTAAACGTTGCTGCCTAGATAGACAGAAACAGTAAATCCTTCCCCCATATTGAAACATTTTAAAGACCCAGTCTTGAAATAACTTCACTCACTTTGCAAAAGCATTCAGTATGCTAAATGAAAATGATAATTCAATTTATTTTCTCAGTAGGAATCCTTCTAAGGTAGAGCAAGGTGGGGCCATGTCTACTGGAAATGAAATTGAGTCTGTGGGGGGCCTGGCAAAGGAGCTCAGGGTTCTTGACTCTTGGGGCAACTGCGTCAGCATTCAAAAGTCCCTGGGTTTAATGGGTCTCCTTAAATACTTCGGGGTTTTTTCACTTAATGTGGAGACATTGTAATTCTAACTTTTGGGTGAGAATTCAGAGTAACAAATCAATGGAAAATGCATTTTCCAGGAGACTGAACCAGTAAACATTTCTGGTTGGAAGACCACAGGATCAGCAATTGCACATTGAAACAGGGGTGTGGGCGGGTATTTGGGGTTGGGGTGAGAGAGCACATTGGGAGAGTGCATCCCTCAAAACCACAGAGGGCTGGAGGCGAGTGGGCACCAGGGGGTGCTTCGAGAACTCGCGGCCACACGGGGCAAAGGTCTCTTCCTGGCCTGGCAATATCTCAAGGCTTGCTAGACAGAGCTGCGTGTCTGCTATGGAACCAATGATCATGATTGATGGATCCGTGTATTTACTATTGAAAAAATGGTCACAACTGTAAGTTTTCTGAGTCACTGGTGAGGAAACAGGATGGTTTGGAGATACCAGAAGTGTTCCCAACATTTTCAAATGTGGTCCTGAGCATTCTAGTTACTCTCTGTCATGTTTCTCCAACTCATAATTCAAATGAGTACATAGAAAGTAATAGAATTCCTGATGCACTTTTAAAAAAACCCCACAACTTATACAAGTGGAAATTTGCATACCCGACCTTATGGGACAGGTCAAAACCAAAACCCAGGAGCATTAAAAATAATATAGAAAGTTGCCTTCGGGCTAAGTGACTCTTGATGGTTATTTCACCTGGGCAGGATTAAGAGACATCAGATCAGTAAAGCGCGCTGTTTCTTGCACTGATTTTATCTTCGTTTAGAGTGCGTCTGGGTGGGTCTGGGGAGTGGCGTAGGGGGCTGCATGGGGCTGCCCACCTGTTACTGCTGGCACCGCCCTCTGCTCTCCTTCCTGGCTGAGCGGCTCGTCCTGCCACACCTTCCCACTACAAGGCTCCTGCCTGGGACCCCAAAGACTGCAGACGGAACCCTCTAAAGCCGTGAGCCAGGTAAACTTTCAAGTTGTGGGTGCTGGGTATTTCATCCCAGCAGTGGGGAAGCTGATGAGGACAGGCTGTGTATATATGAAACAGGACTGGCTGTCACGTTCGCGTGGGTCCCGTCCTTAAGGTATTTACATTGTATGTAATAGAGTATTCTGAAATCTGAAAAAATTCATGATGTGAAACACTTCTTTTCTTGAGCATTGTGGCTAAGGGACAACCAAGCTGTATTGAGGTACAATTTACATACCATGCAATTCCACCACTCACAGTTTATTTATTCACGGAATTGGGCCTCCATTATCACATCCATTTTAGAACATTTTCATCACACCCGTATCTGTTAGCAGTTATCCTCAGCTACTGGCACTTGCTAATCTACTTTCTATCTTTATAGATTTGCCTATTCTGCACATTGCATATCAATGGAATCATATAACAGTCTCTTCTGACTGGCTAATCTAGCATGGAATTTTCAAGGTTCATCTAGGTTTTACCACATACCAATGCCTTATTTTTTATTGCCAGGTACTATTTTACTTTATGGATAGACCATATTTATCTATTCAACAGTTGGATTGTTTATACTTTTTAGCTTTTATCAGAATGCCACTATA
The DNA here is from genome assembly GCA_004363535.1 of Dasyprocta punctata. Lineage (NCBI taxonomy): Eukaryota > Metazoa > Chordata > Mammalia > Rodentia > Dasyproctidae > Dasyprocta > Dasyprocta punctata. Next base: position 11,376 of record RJWM01012668.1, read on the forward strand.
AATATTTGTATACAAGTTTTGGTGTAGACACATTTCTGTTTCTTTTAGGTATATATCAAGTTTATATAGTGATTTCATGTTTAACTTAAAGAATTATTTTTAAAATATTTGATAAACACATATTAAACATATATATTAGACTGAGGATATATAATGCAATGGTAGAGTGCATACCTAGCACATGTAAGACCCTGAAAAAAAAAGGAGAAGAAAAAAGTGCGTATTAATGGGGTTGAATGTGTTAGTTCAATACATGAGTATAACACGCACTGATTAAATTAAGCTTTCTTATTTCACCCTCCAGCCCATTTCCCAAATTTTAGTAATCACTATCCTTTATTGGGCCAAAGTTTTTTTTTTCCTTTGTTTTGTTTTTAAATTCCACATATGTGACAGAACATTAATACTTGTTTTTTTGTGTCTGGTTTATTTCATTCTTCTTTATGGCTGAATGATACTCCATTGTTTACATGTGCAGCAATTCCTTTATCCATTCATGCCCTGATAAACACCTAGGCTTGGCCTCTATCTTCACTGTTGTGAATATTGCCCCAATAAATGGGAGCACACAGCTGCCTCTTTGGTATACCCAGTTTCATTTCCGTTGGATGCATACTCAGAAATGGTATAGAGGGACTACATGGTTGACCTGTTTTTCTGTTTCTGAGGAGACCCCATGCTGTTTTCCGCCATGACTACACTAGTTTACATTTTCACCAACAGGCAATGAGAATTCCTTTTTCTCCATAGTTTGAGGAATTCCCAAATTGTTTTCCAAAATCCCTATGCTGCATTCACGAGGGTTGTAGCTTCTTTCCAAGCCTACAGATGCTACTTTCTATCCTTTGCCTTATAGTTATGTTACTGGCAACTAAGTGATATCTCTCTGTGACTTTGATTTACATTCCTGCAGTGGTTAACGATGGTCTCTTTGCATGTGAGTATTGGCCGTTCAGATATATCCTTTTGAAAAATACCATGCCCACTTAAAAATCAAGTTATTTATCTTTTTATTGTTGAAACTTAAGAGTGCTTTTTGATATTCTGGGTACAATTTCCTTATATATAAGCTTTGGAAATATTTTCTCCTATTCTAAAGTTGGATTTTTTTATTTCTTGAGGGCATCATTTGTAGTACAGAGGTTTTAAATTTTGATACACTCCAACTTAGCTATTTTTTCCTTTGCTGCTTGTGCTTTTGGAGACATATTCTGGAGATGATATTTGATTGTAAGAAACAAAGAACTCCCAGGTAGAGTGGGGTGGATATATTTCAGGAAAAAAACTAGAGAAAGACCACATAGTGAATGATGCTTATCTACTTCATTCAGTAAATAAGTTTTTATCTCTTTTATGATAGATTTTATTTTTAAAAACTTCTGTGATGAAATAAATTTTAGATTAATACAAATATTTTGTTTGTACTTATATCTTCATTTAAGGAGAGAGGAAAGTGTTACCAATATTATACATTTAATTTTTTAACTTTATTGTTACATATTTGTCATACATATTGATCACATTCATTATACAAAATCCGTACCTCTACATAATATATCTTAATTCTTGTTTTCCCATTCTCCTCCCTTCCCTTCAAAGCTTCTTGCCCTCCCCATTTACAAAAGTTTTGTTTCTATTTTTCCATTCTATTCTTTATTTCTTTTCCTTTTCCCTTCCTTCCCTCCTTTGTTTCCCTTCCCATTTGAACATCTTTTTCCTACTTCCCAATATTTATCCTTTGTATGCTCCTTATTTAGACTTTGGATTTTTCATACAAGAGAAACAATGTGATAATTAGACTTGTGCGTTATAAACTTAAGTTTCAAAGTGCATCCATTAACCTAGAGATGTCTCAAGTTTATCCTACTTTAAGGCAGAGTAGTATTGCAATGCATAAAAACACATCTTATTTATCCATTTATTAGTTGATAGGCATTGGGGTTGTTTCCAAGATATAGCTATTATAAACCATACCCTATAAACATGAGCATGCATATATGACTGTGGTGTGATGCTTTGAACTTATTCAGGAAAGTATCTAGGAGGGGAACAGCTGGGCAGAATGGGACCTCTAGTTTTAATTTTTTGAGGAATCTCCATGCTGATTTTCACAGTGGTTGTACCAGCGGACACTCCTACTAACAGTGGAAGAGGGTTCCATTTCCCCTGCAGCCCCACCAACATTTCTTGTTGGTTGATTTCTTAATGATAACCATTCTTTCTGGAGTGAGATACAATCTCAGCATTTTTTAAAAAATTTTGTTTTAAAGATAGTAAAATCCAACAAAACATAACAGAACAAAGTGAATCAAAACAAAGCAGTAGAACTGGTACAGAACTTCAAAGCAAGATACTAGGAAAACAATAGCTACTATAGTATATCTTGTTATCTTCACAATAGTTGAACATTCTATCAGATACAGTAAAATCAAACCATAAACAAAACAGAATAAAATCAATTAAAACAGAATATGAAATAAAGCAAAAAAAAAAAAAAAGAATCATAATAAAGCAAAACAGTGAGAACAACATTGGGCCTCAAAGATAAGACAGAAGGGAATCCCCCGTATTTGTCACATTGCATACTGTTATCTTTCCAAGAGATGCTCAGACTGCTAGCACCAGGCCTGCAAAACTGACCAAACAATACAAGCATTTAGTTGCTTTATGTACCTTAGTTTCTATCAACTTAGCTGGTCCTCTGAACCAGCAGGTTGCTTATGGGGCAGGGAGCAGGAAGTCTTGATTCTCAGCCCGCATGCTGCTACTCACCAGGAAGTCTGGCTCGTTGTCTTCTGGTTGGATCCTCCCTGACCCAACATGATGAGTTCTCAGGAGGCATGGAACTTTCTATTCCTGGAGTTCGTGCTGCTCACACCACTCAGCATTGTTTTAATTTGCATGTCTTGAATAATTGAACATTTTTTCATATATTTATTTGCTGTTTGTATGTCCTCATCTGAGAGGCATCTATTCATTTCAGATGCCCATCTTTGGTTTGGGTCTTTAAATTGGGGGAGGGGTCTGATTTTTTTGAGTTCCTTATATAGTCTAGAGATTAGTCTCTTGAAGAATAGCTAGTAAAATTTTTTCCCATTCTGTGAGTTGCCTCTTCACTTTTTTGGTGGTTTCTTTTGCTGTGTAAAAGTCTTTCAGTATGATGAGACCCCAGTTCTTGATTCATAGTCATATTTCCTATGTGTTCAGGGTTTAGTTCATAAAGCCTCCACCTATGACTTCAAAAGTTTTACCTATTCTATCTGCCAGCAGATTTAGTATTTCTGTTTTAATATTTAGATCTTTGATCCATTTCAATTTTAGTTTAGTGAGAGGTATGGTTCTAGGTTTAGTCTTCAGCATTTGGAAAGCCAGCTTTCCCCACCCCAATTATTAAAGAGTCTGTCTTTTTTCCGGTGAAGGTGTTTTGTCTCTTTGTCAATGATAAGGTGACTGAGTGTTTTTGAAGTTGTTTCTGCATCTTCTAATCTGTTCCACTGATTCTCAGTTTTTTTGACAGTACTATGCTGTTTTTATCACAGTAGCTTTGTAGTATAATTTCAAGTCATTGATTGTGGTGCCCCCTGCCTGGCCATTATTGCCCAGAGTAGCTTTTGATATTCTAGGTCTCTTCTGGTTCCACATGAATTTTTGGATTGTTTTCTCTAATTCTGTGTGGTATGCTAATGGTATTTTGATTGGGATTGCATTAAATCTGTGAACAACTTTAGAAGTATGGCCATTTGCACTGTATTGGTTCTGTCTATCCAAGAACTGTGGATGTATTTTCACTTTCTGATATTCTCTTCAGTCTCCTTTTTCCAAGTGCTTTCACTTCCTTTATTCTATTGATCCCTCAGTGTTGCATTTTTCTTGATGTTTTTATGAAAGGTGTTGTTTCCTTAATTTCTCTCTGTGTGTTTGTTATTGATACGAGAAAGATGCCAGTTTTTGAGTGTTGACTTTGTATTTTGGTACACTGCCAAGTTTGGTTATTAATTCTAGGATTCTTTCAGTGTAGTTTTTGGGGTCTTCTATGTGGATTATCATGTCATCTACAAGAAATGATAATTTATTTTTTCTTTTGCTGTACATGCTCCCTTTATTTCTTTCACTTGTATAATAGCTCTCGCTAATGTTTCCAGGACTGTATTGAAGAAGAGTGATAGTAGTAGACATTCTTGCCTTGTTCCTGATTTTAGAGTGAAAGCTTTCAGGTTTTGACCATTTAGTGTGATATTAGCTGTTGCTTTGTCATAATGGCTTTTATTAGATTGAGACAAAGACCATCTCTATTCCAATTTTCTGTAGGTTTTTTTCTTTTTTTTATCATGAATGGGTATTAGACCTTGTCAAATGCATTTTCTGCATCTATTGAGATGATCATGTGATTTTTGTCTTTGGCTTTATTAATATTGTATATTACATTTATTGATCTTTGCATCCCTGGGATGAATCCTACTTGGTCATGATATATAATCCTCTTGATGACTTGCTGCATTCCATTTTCCAGTATCTTAAGCATTTTTGCATCTATGTTCATTAGGGAGATTTATCTGTAGTTTTCCTTTCTGACTGGGTCCTTCTCTGGTTTAGGTATCAGAATAATTCTTCCAGGAATGATTTTGGCAGTATTGCTTCCCTTTCAATTTCATTAAAGAGTTTCAGCATTAGTGGCATCAGGTCTTCTCTAGATTTCTTATAGAATTCAATGGTGAATCCATCTGGGTCTGGGCTTTTCTTCATCGGTAGATTTTTAATTACATTTTCAATTTCATCAATGGATATTGTGTTATTTAGAATTTTTATATCTTCTTGATCCAGCTTTGGTAATTCATATTTATCAAGGAATATGTCCATTTCTTGCGTTTTCCATCTTATGAGAATACAGTTCCTCAAGGTAAAGTTTCTCAAAGATATTCATAATCTTCTGAATTTCTGCAGGACCCATTGTGATTTTGACCCCTTCATTCCTAATTGTATGAATTTGAGTCTTTTCATTTTTTGATAAGGGTTTGTCAATTTTATTTAATCTTTCAAGGAACCAACTCTTCAATTTATTGATTCTTTGTATTGTTTTATTAGTCTCTACTGCATTGTTTTCTTCTCTGATCTTTATAATTTCTTTCCTCATTCATGGTTTGGGTTAAATTTACTTTTCTTTTTCTAGAAAGTTGAGGTTTAGCATTAGGTTCTTTATTTGAGTGTGGTCAGTTTTCTGATGTGGGAATTGATCACTATAAATTTCTCCCCAGGGACTGTTTTCTTTGTGTCCTATAAGTTCTAGCATGTCATACTGGCATCATCATTTAATTGTAGATACTGTGTAATTTTTTTTAATTTCATCTGTGACCCATTGGTTGTGCTATTTAATTTCCATGTATTTATGGAATTTTTGTGGTTTCTTTTGTCAGTGATTTACAATTTTTTGTACTATGATGTGATAATAGGCATGGGATAATTTCAACTCATTTACATTTACTTAAACATGTTGTATAAGCTAGTCTATCATGTGGTCTATTTTGGAGACAGACCTGTGTGCTGTTGAGAAAAGTGTGAATTCTGTTGTTGTGGAATAGAACAGTTTGTAGGTATCTACTAAATTCATTCGTTGAAAGGTTTGGTTCAGTTCTGATATTTCTTTGTTGATTTTTTTTCTAGTTGACCTGTCTGTCTGTGACATTGGGATATTGATGTCCTCCATACAATTGTATTAGTGCTTCTCTGATTTTTCATGTCCATTAGTGGTTTTTTAATGTAGTTGTGTGTGCCAGTATTTAGTGCATATATATTTATGATTGTAGTCTGTTCCTTTTGGGTTGTTCCCTTAACAAGAATGTAGTGACCTTCTTTGTCTCTTCTAATGAGACTTGGCTTGAAATCCACTTTGTCTGCAGGCAGGATAGCTACCCCTGCTTTTTATCCAGGTTCCTGTTCCATAGAGTATTGTTTTCCATTTTTCAAGTTTCAGTCTATGAATTTTTTTTTTTGAGTTAAATGTGCTTCTTGTATGTGGGATGTTGTTGGCTCTTGTTTCTTGATCCACTTGTCAATCTATTTCTCCAGAATGGTGAATTGAGACCATTTTCACTGATGGTTGTAACTGATACATTTGATTTATCCTTATCATAGTATTTTCCTATTGTTGGTTTCTTTTCTTTCCCTTCTGTTTAATGCCCTTTGCACTATCTTTTTCTTTATGACTTATGTACTATCTTTTGATTCTTCACTGATCCCAAATAATCATATATTAGTCTTCTTTGCATCATGTAGCAGCTGTTGGATTGATTTTTCATGGACCCTTGCTATTTTTAAGAGGTTTTTCATTTGATGACCACCAACTACAAGCCTGTCTTCCAGATCTGATATTTTATCTTCACATTACTTGACTCTGCTTCATATACTTTCAGTAGAATTTTAATCTCCTGAATTTCTATTTGGGTCTATTTTATGGAATCCAGTTATTTTCTATGTGGAGCATTCATGGTTCCCATGCCTTTCTTATGTGCCCTCTCTTTAAATTGTCATTTATCTACTTTAGATTCACTAGTTGTTTCCTTCATTTTGGTCATCATCTATTTAATTATCTCTGTTTTCATTTTGTCAAGAGACTTATTTATCTGTTTTGTTACTTCCCCTGCCAACATTTCTATCTTAGTTACTTTTCCCTCATTCCTTAGACAAAATACCCAACACACAGAATTAAAAGGGGAAAGGTTTGACTTAAGTTTGTAGAAGTTTCAGTCCATAGTTGGCTGACTCCAAGGCAGGGTGACATGGCAGGCAGGCGTCACAGAGGAGAAACAGTTCACAGTGGACAGAAGATAGCTAAGCAATAAAGAGCCTTAACAGCATCTTTCTACCCCTTTTATATTGTCCATACTACTTAGGGTGGGCATCACGCACACCCTTAATCCTAATGCCTTGAAATAGCATTGCACCATTAATTGATTCCAACATCACACTCTAAATCCAACCGCCTCTGAAAAAGCCCCACTTGTGACTGCATGAAGCTTTGGGGAGACATCTAAACACTAATTGCAACAATTTCTTAAAATCCAGCTAGGAGGTTTTTGATTTTTTCTACCTCAATGTCCTCTTGATTTGTTTTGAGCAAATCCTTGATGAGTTGCATCTGTCTTCCGTGTTTTCTCATTTCCTATATTTTGTTTATTAGTTTTCTGTGCTGAGGCTGATAAATTGCTCATGGTAGGTAGCTTTATTACCAGTGTAAAAACTTCTTTAGGAAATGACTACTTTTCAGAAATGTCTTCTAGGCATAGTTGGTTTTTGACTTTTGGGTCTGTTCCAAGATTGTGCCTTTTTAATTTATTAGGAATGAAAGGTTACTGCCTCTTTGACCTAGCATCTAACTCTTTGGTATGGCACTGTAATTTTGTTCATAAACTCTAGACAATCTAGGTATTGGCATATAAGCAAGATCGATTGGTCACAACAACTATGTTACCTTGGTTAAGTCAGTACAATTAGTAATAACAGTAGCATCAAGCACAGACTAGGAAATGACAAACTGTGATAACTATTAACTTTCCACTTTTAACCAAAGGTGCAAGTTTATAGTTATATAACAAGATCCAAGAAAACTCAGAAAACTGTATGCAGTAAATGTCCACTCAATAGAGCAATTTTTCCCTACAAGGAGAAAATTTAAAAGCGATAAGAGGAAAAAGATAGAGGGATAAAAGAGGACAAGGAGATAGAAGCAATGCTAAAGGACAAAAGAAGATTACTCATAAAACAATCTTTGTAAAAAAAAGATTACTCAAGCTTGGTGAAACTGGTGAAGAAGACAGGAGGGGAAAAAAGGGAAAAAAAGAGCAAAAGAAAACAAAAAACTGAAAACAATGTTCATACTTATAAAAAACAAAAACAAATGATTAAAAATAAAATGAAGAACAAGAAGAACAAAAACCAAGAGCAAAGGAAAAAAAATAGGAAATTTCCCTGTGATTTCAAACCTGTGGTTACTTTCTGGGGTGTACAGTTTTGTGGTAGTGTCCAATTCAGGGCACAACTCTGCTTTGGGTGGTAGACAAAGGAGGTTGTGCTGGGTAATTGCTGCAAGCCTGCAGTGGGATTGGAGGTGGGGTGCTGGATAGTCCCAGAATGCCCACAGTAGGATTAGACCAGGTGCCAGTCCTGATACGTGCAAATCCACAGAAATTCAGGTTTATCATGGCCTTTGGTTGTGGGGTTGGGGCCTGGAGTGTTGGGCCAGCATTCTGGGTGTTTCTTGTGGGCCTGACCACGGCTCCCTGACTCTGGCAATGTCCTATGCTTGTTCCTCACCCAGTCACTGTGGAATTTCAGCACTGGGAACCCTCAGATGAAGCCAGCTCACAGTGTTCTGAGTCCTGGGTTCAGTTAGCCCCTCTCCAAAACGGTGTCTGGCCGAGCTTCCTCTTCGAGGGATATGGCAGTCACTTCAACTTGAGTTACTCACTAGCTGCGGTAGCACCCAGCACCCACCGCTCTGTTCCACTTGTGTTTTCCTCCCTGGCGTTCTCTGGAGTCACTCACCTCACTGTGTCTCTGTAGTTTCGATTCTTCTCTCTCACGCCACAAGCCAGGAGCTGGGGAGAAAGTGCAGATCATCCCCTCCTTTTTCTGCATTGAGATCTGCCTTTTTACTTTCTCTGTGGGCTCTAAGTTTCCCTTCAGATCTTTCCTGGGTCCCAGGGATCCACCTTTCTCCTTTTTCTCTTCTGCCACTTGTTATTTTCCAGTGTTTGGATTCTGAATCTTGGAGAGGTTGATTTGTTACTGCTTACTGCTCTGCCATCTTCCTGGAAGTCTGAAAACCCTAGATATATTTAATTTTTATTCTAGCAAATATACTGTGTTTCAAACAGTGCTTCATGATACAGAATTTTAAATTTTCCCTTTTTAGTTTCATAATAATCTTACCTATAAGGATATTGATCTACCACTGTCTAAACTATCTTTGGTGGAAAGAGCCCTGAGAAGTCTTAGCCTCTGAATTTGATTGATTGTAAGTGCTAAACTGCTTCATGATTTGTAGATATGGGTCAAATCAGACAAGGTCAAAGTTTGTGCAAATTAAATAGGAAAATTAAAATAAAAATATCAAACTCTTAAGCACTTGAAAGATTTAATAAGTTTGAAGGCAATATATTTTGTGTCAGTGATACCAGGAGACAGGAAGTTAAATGAGGCTATTTCAGATCCTTTGTGTTAGAATGACATATATGCTATCAAGTATCAGTTTTCAAAGCAAAAGCTATTTCCTCTGACAACAAAAGAAAACATGACTTGCTTAGAATTCGATGGTTAAAACCTCTTGTTGCTGAACAGATATGGGAGTCTATGCTATCAGAAATGAGGTTCTTATTTAGCAATTATGTGGATGAGGGCTGCATTGGTCTGGGTTCTCCAGAGAATCAGAGTTGATAGATGATATAAAAAATAAGAATTAGATAAAATCATTATGGAGGCATAACAATTCCCAGATTTGCTATAAACAAGCTGCAGAACAGGGAAAATTGGTTGGACCCGAAGACCTGAGAATCCGGCATCTCAGCCCATATTAAAGTCTGAAGTCAACCTATTTTAACTCAGGTTGAAAACAATGAGTCAGAGAGAAAATTCTGTCTTATCCTGAAATTTTTAAAACCTATAATGTGTTGCAGGTGTCCCACGTATGTTTGTGAAGACAATCTGCTCTTCTCATTGAACTGAATCTAATGTTGATCTCATTGAAACCCCTCCATAGACACACCCAGAAAATGTGTAACCATATATCTGGGCTCCTATGGTCCAGCCAAGGTGACACATATAATTACCATCATTAAGGCACTGAAAAGACTTGGCTCCATTGTCTAAAATCCTGAGAAGTTTGTGCTAAAATCCTGAGAAACATCTTTTTAAAGTTGTACCTCATACTCAGTGAGGTGATGTAATCCCATAAATTGTGTTCCTATAAATTTATATCTCAGTATATAAAAACATGATAGAGAAAAAAACTATTTCAAAGAGGCAAGATAAATTTCAATCAGCTCTGGCTTTCATATCTTCTCTGTCAACATCTCAGACCACTTCTTATTATAAATTCACATAATTAGAGAGGGTTGAAATAGTGCCCAGGATTCAGGATAGTGTATGAATATCTTAATCCTTTGAGGGGGCAACTGGGTTCTCCTTCTGTACACATTTGGGAGACGAAGTTCTCCTGGCAGCAATTGCTAGTGGTCCTGAATTTAATTATTACAAACTCCTGCATTAATAAGTGGAAATGCAGCTTCAGCAGGCCAAGAATACAGCCTTCAATCTGTTTGCTGGCTCAAAAATCATGAGCACCTTCAGATGAGAAGGGCTCTTCATCTCACTACTGTTGCCATTTTGGAAATGTCAATGGCTGCTCAGTGTGTCCCGAGCAGGTTTTGGCTCTGGGATCTGAAGTGAGAGAAATGACATTAGCTTTGTAGGCCCCTTTGTATTGGACGTATGTTCTTCCTGCCTTCATGTCCAGATCTCTTAGGAATATGTTAAGCTGCTTTGGCAACAGAACCTACCTACTACTGACTGCAGGATATTAAAGGGCTATGTAAACAGCAAAGCAGTGAGAGTAATTTAAAATAGAGAAGTTTAGTCAAACAAGCATTTAGAGTCCAGGGGTGGGGGCTGGAGAAACACAGCGGGGAACAGGCAACAGTATATGAGATAATAATTTTTTTGTTTATTCCTCTCAGTGAATTTATTGAATAAGTGAGCACATTTCCATGAAACCAAAGCAGTTCGCTAACATGGTCAATTCAGTCAATTAGCACTGGCTTCTTTTCAGACTTGCTCTGTGAGGTGCATATAAATTACCCAGAGTCAAGTACCACATTTCGGATACGTGAAATCCTTACTGCAAGCAGTCTCTTCGTCCTCTCAAAGTGCACTGTATCTGCAATTCCCGAAGCTGTATAGGTTCTCTTATAGGGGAGTTAGCATAGTGATGAAATTCTTTCCAGTCTGAAAGCCAAGCCAACATGATTTGAAGCCAAAAGAGAGTGGGTTCTGAATACAGTTATTGTCCTCTTTCAACCAAACAAAAACCTGAGAAAACCCAGGGGGCTGGAACAGCAGCACTTTCTCTGGGCAGCTTCTGAACCGCGAGGCATGATTACCATGCGCCTGCAGTCTTCACCAACCACCAGCCAGTCCACTCTCTGAACGCCTTCGCTGGTTCACGCTTATTGTCAACGTTTCTTCTGCTTTTTCAGTCAACCAATATAGTTACTTGAATATGTGTCTTACTCCACTTACTCTTTTGCATTCGAGAATGTTCATACTTCTCTTCTCATATTTTCTAGCTATCTGTTACAATACCTTATGCATATATTTTGCAAATAAATTAAAGGATGGACGTATCCGTGGGTCCGTTTGCACTGTAGTAGACACATGCAGAACAAGGGACGTGACTAAAATTCATAAAGAGAATTTGAACGTCAAATGCTGGAAGTTGAATTTGAACATCAAAAATAATTTTCTGTATTTCTCTCAGGGCATGTTTGTGATACATAATGAACACACGCATCGTGGGGAATCGGTCCCTGTACAAACTGCATCTTAATCTTTTCCACTTGCTGTTTCCTACTTCCCCTCCCCTTTCCTTCGATCCTTCGATCCTCTTTCCACCTCCGTGTTTTCTATTGTGTCTTTTATGTTGCTGTTTATATTATTTATACTTTTCATTTCTCAAAAGAGAAACCACTCATATTTAACCCTCTGCATCTGACTTGTTTCATTTATTATTATGGTCTTCAGGTGCATCCATTTCCCTACAAATGACTCAAGTTTATCCTTCTTTATGGCTGAGTATATTCCAAAAATATTTTTTTTAAAAATGAAGATTTCTCCATGAGGTACAAAGGAGTGTAGTTATTCTCGAAAATGTTGCACTAACCACTCATTACAGGTAAGATTATATAATGTGAAGAAAAAAACCCTCAAAAGTTTAACACCTTTGCTCTTAACTAATTTTTGTGGCAAATATTTCCTAAAATATGTCCTAAATTTTGTCTTGTGAAACACAGCATGTAACATGTGCAAAAGGGTCTATAAAATGTGTGTGTCTAATTTAAAGAAGGACATATAGTCTACCAACAAAGGTATACACACCTCAGGAAAAGAAAAACTTGTATAAATATTTTAATATTAAATTTATTGAGCCATCATGAGATTAATACAAGTTACTTTTGGCCTGCCCCATTAAAAAAGCTGCTTACAAGGCTGGGTGTGGTGGTGTACTCCTGTAATCCCAGCACTTGGGAGGCTGAGGGAGGAGGATCATTGCAAGTTTGAGACCAGCCTGGGCTACAAAGTGAGTCCAAGGTCAGCCTGAACTGCATAGCAAAACTCTGTCTCAAAAAAAAAAAAAAAAAAAAAAAAAAAAGTTGCTCACAGTAGTAGCCCTGAGCTTTCCAACTTTTATTAGGATGCTGAACTCCTGCTTGGGTAATTTCCATCACGGAGATGGCTGCACCTATCTTTTCAATTTCTTCTCCAAGGTCAGTAGGGCAGTGGGGTTTTCTGTGATCTGTGACCTCCCCTAGGGTCCCCCATACAAGGATAGCAGCATCTGCTGAAAAAATAACATAATCTTATTTGCTCAATGTGTACATTTTTGGTGGACACAGTCAGTGTTCACTGAAGAAACAGATTTAGTGAAAGATACATCAATAGGGTGTGGAATTGTGAAGAGGGCTGAGTGCACTGGAGATTCAAAGGATTCGGCTGGCGGCCTGGAGCTCCCCACGGAGCCCCGTGTGAGCCCGGGTCAGGGGCTGCAGGGGCTGCGCGGTGAGGCTGAGGGCGGCGCCAAGTTGGTCGTGAAGACGGCAGCTCCTCGAAGACACAGCGAGCCTTCCTTCTTCATTTCCCTCTCCTTCCGTTCAGGTGGCCAGGCGACCCAAGGCGGTCTTCTGTCTACAGCGAATCCCATCGGCCACACCAGAACTATGCCGATCCAATTTAGCTGGACAATTTTTACTCAAGTCGACGCAGGTAACGATCACATCTACATCTCTGCCACTTTGGCCAAGAAATAAGTTTTTATTATAGAGGCCTCTTCGGGTTTTCCTTCTGGTTCTCCCAACATACAACCTTCCTGCCCGCCACAGGTAACCACTGAATCTGGAGTGAGGCATACTCTATATTTCTCATTACTTTTCTTATTTACTTTTAATTAGTACATATCTAGGAAAAGGTAGTAAACGAGGCATTTTTAGTGACTTTTAAATTATGAATACTAATATCACTGGGAAGATATAGTATCCTAATGGCATCAATTATTCTCAAGTTGAAGTAGAGATTCAGTGAATTCCAATGAAAATCTCAATAGGTGTTTCCATGGAGTTTCAAAGTATAATAGTAAAATCTGTAGAGTAGCAAAAGGCCAGGAAGAGCCAAAGGATTCCTGAAAACATGAAATGAGTATGTGTGGGTGTATGTGGGAAGTTTCCTGGCCAGATATTGAGATTTACTGAAGCCATAGTAATTATGACAGTGCAGCCGTGGTGCAGAGATATGCAAGTTGGACCTGCAGGACAGAGAAACGAGACAGAAAGACCCATGCTTGTATGGTAACTGATACAGAACAAAAGCTGCCTAGCAAATATCATCCAGAGGGACAAAATCAAGTTATATCTTGACTTCAAACCATATCCAATAATACATCCTTGAATGAAAGATTATAAAAGTAAAAGTAAAAGCCATAAACATTTGAAAAAAATAAGGTTATGAATGATTTCTCTCACAAGATTAATTTAAAAAGCACAAGCATAAAGGAAAAGTTTGATAAATCCAGCTATATTAAAAATAGGAACTTCTGTTCTTTGGAAGACATAATAGAGTAAAAGACAATAAACTGAGAAAGTATATTTTCAACAAATGTAATCAACACAGATTTAATAGCCTGAACATATAAACACCTCTGAATAAGGAAAAGTCAAGTAAATTTAAAGATGTGCAGAAGGCATACATATATATTTCACAGAGGGAATCTATACCTCATCAAGAGAGATAAAAAAAGATGCACAGTCTTGTTAGAATTCAGTGAAATGCAAATTGACATCACAATGAGGCTTTATGGCTTATCATCCAGATTGGCAAAAGTTAATAGGGTGACTCTCTGTACCAAATATTTATGAGAATGTGAACAAACTATAGAGTCCACTCATCCATTTTTGGGGGAGAATAAACTAATTTAAACCAGTGCGACACTCAGAAAGACAAACACTCAGATGTGGAAGTTAAAGATTCCATTCTTACAGCAGAGAGATTAGAATAGTGGCTCCTAGAAGCTGGTGTCAGAAGGGGTGTTGGCAAGAGGATGCTGATGGCACAGGGGTACAGACAGAAGGAATAACTTCCCATGCTCTCTAGCACAGGAGGATAAGCGTGGCTGGGAACAATTCACTGTATGTTTCCAAATGGCTAGCAGGAGATTTTGAATGTTTCTAGCATGAAGAGATGGTGAACCTTGAGGCAACAGACCTGTCAATTACCCTGGTCTCATCATCACACATTGTACGTACACATACAGTGAAACAGCACCTTGTACTCCATCGATGGGCACAGTTACAATGGGTCAACTAAAAACAAAAAGAAACTATTTTCAAAAACTCCGTGTGACAAAATTTAATGCATTTAAATGCACCATATGTCTTTATTTTATTGATAAAAAGTAGACAGCAGGGAAGATGGCCAGTCCTTGGAACTAACATTAGATATTCTTAGAACTCTGACTGTACTAACAGGGAAGAAAAGATCTGAGCTAGTTCTCTGCTGGGAGAAGTGTGAATGGCTTTTCTGAAACTTGATGTTTTGCATGGATCAATTAATTTCCTGGAACAATGTGAAGTTTTATATCAGAGAAATCTTTGGCACTAATAAATGATTTTATAATTAAAACAACCAATTTAATTTCTTTAAAGTTTTTTTCCCTATATTATAGACTTACACAATTTTTGTGGGAGCTGTACTTGTGGCCTGCAGGTTATATGCCAGTAGGTCCTGTCTAGTAGGTGATAGAGTTGATGGCAGTGATTACATTCAGACACACTTCCTCAGTTGGAAAAATAGTTCCTCCAAGGGACCTAAAAACACAGTGCCTCAACTCTGTAGTCTAGTGACTTGTCCCCTAAGAATAAAAAGAATTGAAAAAATCCTAAATGGAGCTTAAGACTTATTATTGGCAAAGGTTTTGGTATTACTATTCTTGTGATTTATTCAAATAAATCAAAATTGATTACATGATAGCATAACAATCTTTCCTAGTGTCACTGAGAACTCTTTGTGTAGGAGAAAGCAGATGGAAATGTAAGTTAGACAAGATCACATAATCTGTTTAGTATCAGTGTAAATACTGGGGTTTTGAAATACCATTTTCCACTAAAAGGAACCAGAGATCCTTACAAGATGATACATTTTCAGTGCAGGAAGAAAATGTACAAGATTAACTTAGAAAATCTTGACTGGGAAAATAGCAAGGGAGCTATCAAAACTCACTACAGTTTTGTCAAAAAGTTTCAGAAGAAACGTTGAGCCCGACAAAATACAGAATAAACAAAATCAGTAAGGATAGCTGTAATGAATTTAAATACCTGGATAATTAATCCATGAATTTACCATGAATTAATAATGATTCTGCAAAAATAAATGTAATTTATCAGCACAGGAAGATAACAGAGGACCACTTAATCAGTTTTAAAGTTGATGCAGAATGGGAAAGGACCAGATATATATCTAGCTGGTCCCATGAGATATCATTGGATAATCGAAGAGCAGACATAGGGAAATTATTTTTTATAGGGAAATTAAGCATGCTTATAAATGAAGAAGGAATGATGCAACTAGAGTAAGCCCACTTGGCCACCTCTGGGGACCTACTGGATCCAAGCATTGAGTATCACTGGTTGCTAATGTTTTAATAAGACAAATCATAGGAGATACTTACCCTTAACTGAAGAACACACCACTGCTCATGAAGTAAGCTTGCTAAAAAGTTAAACCTGAAACTCATCAGTCCTCTCCATCTATGGGAAATTCAGAGAATAAAGGAGCATATTTAACAACGCCATAGCTACATAATCAATGGAATCCAAGGATTCAGATCGTTGGAAATTATGCAAGACAAATGGCCTTTTTAACCAATAAATTACAAGGAAAAAAAGGTGGGAAGGAAGGGGCATTTGCAAATCAAAGAGAAATAGCGCCAATATGGCAAGTGTGAAACTCATTTCACTCAAGAAAAAAACAAGTAAAATTTAAAAATACAAGTACTAGCTTTGCTGTGGGTAGTTAAAATTATTTTTTAAAAAATAGTAACTCAGTTTCTCTGAGCCTGTTTCCTAATCAATGTGCAAAAATAAGGATGAATAAATATACTTTCCTAATATGACTTTAGTTAGATTTGAATGAATATATGTTTGTAGAGTGTTTAAGACAATGTCTAATGTATTATAAGGACTCAGTAAATATTTGTTGTCACTATTTTTATTTTTTTAATTGTCACTAAATCATTAATTTAAAGAAATAAAAGAGCTAAGATGGAAAATCAGATTGGCGGTGGAGTGTGTGTGTGTGTGTGACTCGGGTATGAAGAAGGTAATAATTAGCTGTAAGAGTAATGACCCCTAGGACGTTTTGTCCAGAGTTTTCTCTATACAACGCCAAAGGAGTGAACACAATTTGCATGTTCCTGGTTAAAGTCGAGGTATGATCAAAGTCACGCTTCAAGTCTGGCAGAGATTGGACTCAATTTCAGACTTCGTGGCTGCTGAGTTCAGTCCTCTTTGTCCTCTAGCATCCTCCTCATTATGGGTAGATTTTATTAAAGTCCAAGTGGTAAGGTAGAGGCTGGAGTATAAAGGCCAAATTTCGGTTTCTTTGTAAGATTTCTAAAAGTGCTCAGGGAACAGGAAAACATATAAAAGACATGTGAAGAGGGAAATAGACAATCTTGTGTTTTCCCTCATCTTACCTTTAAATGTTTCCTGAACATGAGACCAGATGAAAGTTGCTAGACGATGCTCTGAAAATCTAGTTGAAACAATAGGAATGAAAGAGCACTGTGCCAGTTAAACTTAGTTGTTAAAGTACCTGGATCAAGAAACTGCTGATGCTGGGTGTGGTGGCCCATCTCTACAATCCCAGCACCCTGATGGGCTGAGGCAGGAGTGTTGCCTGTTTGAGTCTAGCATCAGCAATTTAGTGCTTTAGAAAACACCATATCAAAATAAAAAAAATAAAAAGGGCTGGGGATGCACCTCAGTGAAACCCTGGGTTATATCCTAGTACCAGAGAAGAAAAGACCGCTGGAGAGGTGATCAGATCACGGGGCCACTGTACTCATCATAGTCCACTGATGTTCATAGCTGAGGGTATGGGTAGGTGTAGGGCCCAACTAGAAGTGGGTTGCTAGGGTGTGACTTTGGACTGTCTGTCTCTCGCTGGTGTTCTTCCCCTGTGCTCTGCTCCCTCGCTGGCATGAAGGGAGGACCTTTGCTCCACTATGCTTTTCACTATGATACTTCTGCCTCGGAATCAGAAGACCATGGACTGAAACCTCTGAAACCATGAGCCAGATTAAATCTCTCATCCTTTAAGTTCTGGGTGTCAGGTATTTTGTCACAGTGATGCAGAAGTGGACAAATACAAGTACATGTTATTTAATTTTAAAAATAATCTTGTGAATATAATAATGTAATTACCATAGTTATTGTTAAATTGAGGAAATTTAGATTTAAAAAAGTTAAGCATTTGCTAAGAACTAAGACTTGAACCCAAGTAACTGGATATATTACATCATTGCTTAGATAACACAGAGCCTTAAAAAATAAGGGAAGAGTTACAGTTCTCACAATTAGAGGTCAAAAATCCTACTCAATAGTTACAAGAAAGAAGATATTTTGAAATGTTTTTTCTCTCTTTCCCTTGAAAGTATGACTTCAAACCATCAAATAAAGTAATTATCAAGAGGGCTGGAGTATAGCTTAGTGGTAGAGTACTTTTTTTTTTTTTTTTTTTTTTGCGGCACCAGGGATTGAACTCACAACCTCGCGCCTGCCTGACAGGTGTGTAAGCCACTGAGCCAAACTCCTGGCCCTGGTTTTTTGAGGTAGGGTCACACTGTGTAGTTCAGGCCAGCCTTGTGCTTGTGTTGTAGCCCAAGCTGGCCTCGAACTCACAACGCTCCACCTACCTCAGCCTCCTGAGTGCTGGGATTAAAGGCGTGCGCCACCATGCCTGGTTTAGAGTACTTTTTTGATATGTGCAAGACCTTGGGTTCAATCCCATGGACAAGTGGCCAGGGAGAATAATTAGTTAAAGTTCAGTAACGATTGCAATAAAATTTCAGTTATTCTTTTTTTTTATTGATCAAAGAGAGAACTTATTCTCAGAGTTTTCCAAATGCAAACAAAATAGCATTTTATAATTTTTACAAAACGAATATTGAAATAAATGTGGTATAGCACATTACAATAATGGACAAAAGAAACCAAGATCTAATGACTGGAAAATGACTCTTATTTTTCTCATATCTTCAACTGAATTCTCTCTTCCAGTGGACAGAAAGTTTCCCCTTTCTTTCATAAGCATATCATAGCAGAAGCTTCTCAAAGAAAAATTGCAGATCTTTGAAAAATATTAAAAAATGAAGACTTAAATCTAAGCGTCTGTATAAACACTGCAAACATGACAACGTTATGAAGTTCATCCAGGATACACAACATACGGATAAAGAGTGGCTTATTGATTCATTTATTAGGTTTAATGGATGGTTTGTAAAGTGGTAATATTATATTTTCAATCCATATTTAAAAAAAAACTAAGGAGTAACGCACTGCTAAACTTTCACCGTGGTCCGCATGATGATCTAGGTGTGTGGGGGAGGGGAGCGTGTGAGCGCGTGCACGTGTGTATGCACGCATGTGCTTTCTGGTGCGTCATCACCGACAGGAACGTCTGCGGGGTACCCTGCTTCCCATTTGATTTTGTTTCTACTAGGCCTTTTGAGTCTCCCAAGTCTTCACCTTTAAAAAACAAAACATAACAAAGACAAAAATCCTTGTTTGCATACATAGATTTGCTTTGTGCATGTGTGTGATATACATTAACAATAATTTGTGGGATAGAATTACCTGACACTCTGCAATGTTTTTAACCTTTGGTCCATTTGTCTCCGTCATTCCATTTGCTCCATATTTTCCCACAAATCTTCTACCACTTTTCCTTCCTGTATACTGCTCCTGATTCCATCGGGTTTTATTTCCTTTGCACTGTATTGGGTTAGAAGCACTATTCCACCTTTTGAAAGTAGCGGGATGCTTTGGCCCCTTCAAGCCCCTGCGGCCTGTCTTCTCTGTTTGTTGCCAGTGGCTCCGTCTCAGTATGGGTAGTGCTTCCGTCTCTTGCCGGGGAAGCAGCGTGGCGGCAGGGGCACCTGCTCCCGTGCAGTAGTATGCCCAGCCGATTTCACACTTACCCTGGTCAAACTAGCCAGAAAGCCGCAAGTCTGCCGAACTTCCTCACTGTCCAAGCCCAGGGCGGAGAGGTCACAGCCAGCACCAATCACCAAACCCCCAGAACCTGGATTCCTCGGGCTACTCTTCCTACTGTCCTGGAGATGAGCTCGGGTACACAGCAACCCATGATGGGGGGCTGTTAGTGCCACCAGGAGAAGCAGGCCACAACCCCGGCTGGTCGCTACGGTACAGATTCTCCATTCTGTGCTGGGGACGCCCTGGAATCAGTCATTCTTATTTGGAATGCTTTGTGTACTTGCTATTCTTTTACTTAAGACTCAAGCCATTACTGGCAGTTTCAGGTGGCCTGAGGTCCTCCGGTGTCCTCACATTGTTGTTCTCATTCAGTGCTTTAATGATCATTGTGTGTTAGCAGGAGAAGAATCTCACTGAAGACACTACCAGTATTGAAATGAGTTTTCCTCTTGTTCTTGTAATTGGCTGTTATTATCATTATGGAAATCATGTTATCTAATGACTGGAGAAAATTTTCTTTTCTGATCATTTTAATAAAACAGATTGTATTTAAGATGCTGATTTGTGTTTGAAACTTGAAACTTGATTTGGGGCTTCATCTGGGTTAGGAGGCTAGAAGCGATGAATTGAATATTGATCAAGGTTCAGAAGCACAGAAGTAATCTCGGCGTGACTACTGAGATGGTGGTGAGATGAGGCATTTTGCTCTCATCTGTAGACAACTCAACCCTATAGATAATAACTGCAGACTGACTGCAGCTGTTCCATCCCTCAGTGCACTCCTCATTGACTCTTCCTAGCAGACCATCAGAACTCCTGTAATCCCAGCACCTGGGGAGGCTGACAGGA
Organism: Dasyprocta punctata; assembly: GCA_004363535.1. Lineage (NCBI taxonomy): Eukaryota > Metazoa > Chordata > Mammalia > Rodentia > Dasyproctidae > Dasyprocta > Dasyprocta punctata. Next base: position 31,754 of record RJWM01012668.1, read on the forward strand.
AGGTCACAAGTTCAAGACTAGCCTGTGCTATCTAGAGACTTAGAGTGACCAGGTAGAAAAAAAAAAGGCTAGGGATATAGCTCAGTGCAAAGGCCCTGAGTTCAGTCCTCAGTACCACATAAAAAGTTGAGGTTGTTCTTTTTTTTTCCTGCGCGGGGTGGGGGGAGCTTTGTTTTGGGCCATTTATATCACTAAATTCTGTGTGTGAGAGAAAAATCTTTAGAGTTACAGGGTGAAAGTTAGAAATTCTTTAAATGGACTAAAGTTTTCCTTGGAGTAAAGCTTTCCTAACATTCTGTTTTGGAAACTCACAGGTGATTCCTTTTGTTTTTAGGGCACTTTTTGTGGTTCTTCCTTTTTTATATCTCAGTGTTACCTAATCTGCCATCTTTTATACTTTGTATACATAGGAATTGACATAGGCTGTCCCCTCAACTTTTGGAAACTCTGCAGGTGAGATTTCTCATTGATGGTTCTAAAATAATTTTAAAGTGTTAAATTGTATCATCTTGTGATACAGTTTACAAAAGTGACCTGCTGATATAAATGAAATGGACTTCACATCTATCATGATTAAACATCCTTAACTCCCAGATAATTGTCATTCTGCTCATAAATCATTGCAGAACCTCTCACAAAACAACATTATGCCCAGAATTCCAATTTATCATGGAAAAGAGCAATAAAAAGCTCCATCTCCCCCTCCCCCCAAAAAACTCCATCCCTGGTAAAAGAGTCAGAGCAACCCACCCAAATGTACCAAGTATCAGTTTCAAAATAGCCTCACTCAAGCATTGGCCTGTTTTGTACTGAGGGGGCTGTCAGGTAGAGTTACCCATCTTTCACTTTCAAGGAGATTTCCTTTGGACCTCCAGGAAATTCACTGAGTTGAATTTCCCTGGAGTTTATCACCCCTTTTCTGTCACACTATGTCTTGGGAAGGCAATTACCGTGCCTTTTACTTCTTGTTCACCAAGTTCTGTGCATGGGACTTTGCCAGAGGTGTGGTCCAGCATTACGTTCCACCTGACGGTGAGACAACCAGCACCTATGTGAACAAGATTGGAGCTCTGTGTTGGATACTTAAAATGTCCCTGCGCAAGAGAGCAAAACTGACCATAAAGTAAAAATAACTCACTTTTGTTGATTATTTTGGTTTCATGTTTAAGGAAATAAAGCATCTTCCAGATCACTCCTCCATACCAGGTGTGCTTCAGTAAGTGTTGATTTGCTCCAGTAAAGAGAGAACATCTGGGACAGTGGATTCTTTTTCTAATTAACTTTGTGATAATTTACTGTCCTTCATCAAGACTCATCCGCTGTTTGAATAAGCCAAACCAGAGAGCTGCACGGAATGCTAAGAATCATCATTCCTGCACCTTTCATGCTCTGGATGGTGGTTTTGGTTTCTGCAGGTCCTGGGATGCGGTTTTGGTTCTGGTTTACCGTTGTGGAAGGACAGGGAGCTCACTGGGTCGTCTGCAGCTTGTTTCCACACACTCATCTCTCTTCTGTAGGTTGGAGAGCCGATGTGGGAGTTTTGCTTGGTGCTGAACGTGCTTATTGTATTACTATGTGTCTAACTATTCTTGGGAATTAAGCATGAGTTTAAGATGGATTGGACCCATTATGAAAAGGACTGGGGCAAAAATGTAATAAGAAAACCACATAAGCTCTAGCAAATCTCAGAGTCTTCTTGGATGGCTAAAATGAGCCCCAAGCCAGTATTCAGTAATCCCAGAAAGGACTGCTTGTCTCCTTTCTTCCTAGATGAGGTCATTCTAGGAAGTGGCAGCAGGTCCCATTGGAAGAGACGAGGCAGACTGTTGACAGAATGTAAATGTCACAGTAGTGTGGGGGGCCTTCCTCAGTGGCAGTCTTCTCTTTATTTATGTGGCTTATGAAATGGTAAAATCTGAAATAAAATGAGGAACTCACACCAGTTCTCCATTTGTCTTGTTTAGAGATTTTCTTCAGATACAGAAATCATTGAGGACATTAGAGGGTGTGCCATTTGTTCAGCTCTGAAGGACTTGTGATTTGTTATCCACTCTCAGAAAAATCTGTGTCGACTTGTTCTGCTGATCCCCAAGCCATGCTGTCTGTAATGCTTATTGTGCTTATCTGACTTCCACATGGCTTCAGTAATGACATCTGACCTCCTCCGGACCTCAATTTCATGATCTTCATGCTAACAGGAGAGGCAATTTCAAAGGAAGCGTCTCTAAACCTTATCATTGGTCAACATTGCATTTAGAAGGATTTTCAGATTATTACAATGTATTTCTCAAAACTTTGGTGAAAGGAGGTGTCTTAGTTATTTTCTTATAACTGGGACAAAATACTTGACACCTGCAACATTTAGGAGGACACATTTATTTTGGTTCATGTTTTCAGTCCGTGGTTGCCTGACTCTCAGGCAGAGGAAAAACTGCTTATGTTGTGGTGGCTAGGAAGAGAGTGACAAGGGAGGAGATGGGGAGAGATGTGTACCCTTCCAGGTTATGCCCCAGTGATCTGTCTCTTCCTACCAGGTCCCCCTTCCCAACATAAATCTAGCTCTGAACTCAACTGTAGATTAACACACGGACAAATACAGCACTTTCATGATCCAGTCATATTTCAAAAGCCCTGGCTCAATGAATGTGGCTTTGGAGGGACATTTCCATCTAAGCCACAATAGCAGGGCCTTTGGCCCTTCTAGAGGACTGCAGTCGGGGGATGAGTGAACAAGCCACCTGTGAAAATTTCATTCCCATATATCTAGTTCGTACCTCTCTAGCGTATCCAGGAATTTCTGGCATCTCGATGTTGTTCCATGTGGACTGCACTGAATCATCTGAAGCATGTGTATCATAGGAATGGAGAATAAGAAAAACGTTATTCACTTATCAGGTAGATGACACAGGTATGCTGTTGAGGTTATTTGAGGAAGATATGGCCAGGCTTATCAGACTAAGAGAGATCACTACTTCTAGTGGTAAGGGGACTCATCAAATTTTGGAATTTAGGAAAAACAGAGCTATTAAACTGTGCCAATGTATCTTCATTCAAATTTTCAGGGTACTACTCTTTTGTAGTATTTTACATAAAAGATGTGTCAAAACTGGGATATGTAGTATTTTGCAAGATCAGATCACAAGTTTGCTGTTAGCTGATGCTTGTCGTGACAAGAAGACATGAGACACACTTAGGGCACAGAGACTGCAAGTTACTGAACTGAAAGTTTAAAGTCTTACTTTAATTTTCTTTTATTCCTTCTTTCCTTCTTTCCTTCCTTCCTCCCTTCCTTCTTGCCCACTGAATCTCTGTATTTCCCATGCTATTCATTATGGTCTATAACAAGGGTTTGTAAAGTATTGATTCAAGCAGTCTTGAGCCACCATTATTACAGACGGGCACAAGTAATACTTGAAATAGTTGGTTTTGTTCAATGCATGTGAGAGAAAGCCAACAGCTGACCCTCCATGACTGAATAGGTATTCACTAGTTTCAAACCCCCAAGTATTTAAGAAATGAGTTTCAAAAATGCTCATTTCCTTGAGACTTTGTTGCCAGAAGCCTTTTTTTCTATTATATTTACAAATCAGTTTTTTTAACATAAAAGTAGACTGTACACTAGTTTAAATATGGTGTGATTTAATAAATATATTAGCTTGAAGAAATTCTTCAGAAGGCAAAATATTAGGCTTGAATGTTACATAATTAGGAGATATTTGGGATGACTGAACAACACTTGGTGACCCAGTTATCAACTTCCATAACTATATTCTCTAGCTTTCATTCTTGTTTTTTTTTGTGTTGTCTTTTTCACATTAAATATATATATATATATATATACACACACACACACACACACACATATATATGACATGCATAGTGCATTATTTTATTTATTGCCAGCTCTAAATAATGCTGGACTGGAAACTTTTATTTATTTATTTTCATATACTAAGTTCCTAGAATAGTATACTCAATGAATGTTTTTTAAAATAATGAATAAATGATCCTTATTTTTTATGGAGTTTATATCAAATGAAGGGAAAAGACGTGAAGCATATACAGTTTCCCAACAAAAATATAAATTAGACCGTGTTGTAAATTATGTTGAATTGTTCTATGTCAACTTGGTTAGTCTAGGAATTACCTGAGAATCCCTTTATTACTTCCATAATCCCTTTCCCTATGGGTTGTGGATTTACAGTGGTTGTAGCTACACAGAGGCAACATCCACAGATCTCCCTGGTAATTCTCTTTTGCCGCTTAATTTACTTGGTATTATAACTTTTATTCTGATGCTCCCCAAAGCCTCATGTGCTCATAGGTGGGGCTTTTAGAAGGTGGTTGGATCATAGTTGTGTGACACTGGATTATGGGTATAATAATTAGATTAGTCCACTGATTGGGTTAGCAGATTTCTGGGTGTGGATAATGGGAAAGCCTACCATGGGTATGGATGGCACCCACCAACAGGCTTGCAGCATGAATGGAATAAAAAGGGAAAGGGTGACTCACTACTGGGTGTGTCTTGTCTGCCATGTTATGGACAGTTTCTCCTCTGTGTTGCCCTTCTATCATGTTGCCTTGCCTTAGAACTAGCCCACTGTAGACTGAAACCTCTACAAACTGTGATCTAAAATAAACCTTTCTCCCTTTAATTTGTGGATGTTAGGTATTGTGTGATAGCAGTGTGAGGGTAACTAAGACACTTGATTTCTTGAATTTCCTTGTAAGATCTGACTTTCGCAACTCTTACTGCTTTTTGAGTACTAGGTAGTACTTTCTAATTCTCCATTTGCTCACTAGACCTTCACTTTCCCAGCTCCTTATGTAATGCTTATTTCCTATGTGAAATCCCTTATCCTATAGCACTTATATTTTCTGTTTCTCCAGGTAACTATAACACTTTAAGTTCTATAACTTTATGCATGGGACTCGATTATGAGATTTTTCCAGGTTAAGAATGTCTGGAAGAAAGGATGTTTGAGCTGAAAACTAAAGAAAGAGTGAGAGGCAAGTAGGCAAGAGAAGAATAAAAGTATCTAATGCAGTCATTCTAGATTCCAATCAACAGACGAATGGGTAAAGAAAATGTAGTATATATACACAGTGGAGTATTCTTTAGCCACAAGGAAGAACAAAATTCTGTTATTTTCAAGAAAATGAATGGATTTGGAGACCAGTTTAAGTTGCATAAGCCAGACTCAGAAAGACAAATATTGTATGTTCTCCCTAATATGTGGAATTGAGATAAACAATAAGAAAGCAGAATGGAGACTATCGTTAGTCAATAGGGAGAGGATACAAAAGTAGGGAGTGAAGGGTGTAAGGGTGGATAATAATGGTGATGCATATGTGTAAAACATATCGTATCTACTGCCATCCTCCTTGCCTGCCAACGTGAAACCAAGTGGTAAGATGGGGCAAAGGGAGTGATGGGGAGTGAAAATGATACTGTAATGGAAATGTGAATGCAATAGAAAATTAGCAGAAATTTAAAAATCAATTAGCAGCCTCCTGTTATATTGAGGCAGGATGTGCTCATCCTGCCTGTTATGCAGTTAGACTGCTAAATTCAGTCAGCCTTGACTGTCTGTGTCCATCTGCTTCTCACAGACACCAGGTCAACCTGAATCCATTCGGAGTCAGTGTCTGTACCCTCCCCTCCCCCTTAAAATATAATCTGTTTTCCCAACATGTTGCAAGGACTAGCTTCCTAGGACAGACTAGCCTAGTCAAAGACACATTTAACTCTACCCACTCCATTCAACACCCCCTCCCAGAATTTCCTGCCTTATGATAAACAATTCCTTTTAAGCAAGCCTGCCTAGAACAAATCTTCCTGACAACATATGACATGATTCATGTAATCAGTTATATAATAACTTTCTATTAGTTTATGTATTGCCTACTCACAAATTCTATGTACACTTAACCCAAAACTGACTTGGGGCTGGTGATTTGGAACTGAATTTCTTGTCAGCCCTCCAGCAAAATAAATAGTTTGCCTTCCAAGTCCTTGGTGCAAGGTGTCTTCCTTTCAGTTTGGTACCCGGTTTCTGTATCAGTATGTTTTACACATGTATGAATTTGCCAGAATGAAACCCATCAGGGTTAGGCATGGTGGCACATACTTGTAAACCCAGCACTGGGGGAAGATGAGGTACATGAATTGTGACAAGTTAAAGGTTAATGGGTTATATAATGAGTTCAAGGCAGCTTGTACTACATAGTAAGACTCTATCTCAAAAAAAAAACAAATCTAAATGAAACTTACTAATCTGTAGCATATAAATGTATTTTCAACATTAAAGAATTACCTAGTACAGAGAACAGAACATCAGCTATGGAGAATGGAGGAATAGTCAGTGTGAGGAACTGGAAGACAACCAGTGTGACTGAATATAAAGGTGGAATAAACAAAAAAGAAGGGTAGAATGAAATCATAGTGTGGGAAGAGGCTAGAGAAACCAATAGGACATCAGACTGAGAAAGGCTTTGAAAATCATGATCAGGGGACATTATGTGGCACATAATCATATTTCAAAATATTATTCCAGCTTCAGTATGGACAACAACTGCAAAGCGCAAGAATGGATGCAGGTAAACCAGTTAGATAGGTTCTATATTGTTCCTGACAACTTGATTTGAAGTGATAGGGATGAAGAGAAGCACAAATGGGCTGATTAGGAGATTGATTTAGGATATGTGAAATCCAGAGTACCTTTTCTTCGGGTCTTTTTGAGACAGGGTCTCACTATGCAGTTCAGGCTGGCCTTGACCTCAGTTTGTGGCTCAGGCTGATCTCAAAATTGCAACAATCCTCCTGTCTCAGCCTCTTCAGTGCTGTGATTATAGAAGTGTGCCATCATGCCTGACTTGTCCAGAGTATTTCTGAGACATCCAATAGTAGATTCTAGTTAAGGAATCCTCAAGTCCAGGCTGGGGATACAATTCTAGGAGGCATGTAAATATCTGTAGCCTAAGTGATTGTTGGGGGCAAAGCTGTCTGTCCCTCACGTGGTGATCTAGGACAAGGCCATTACTCTTCATGAGTTTGGCAGGGCCCCATGAGAAGTGTGCACAGCTCAGGAAGCAGATGCACACAGTGATTTGACCTTCACTTGAGAAAATACAGACAATTTCTTCTTGTTCCCCGTGAAACCACCAAGGCATGCTGTTCTGTTATAGATTAGATAATTTTCCTGTCCTAGAGTCTATCCTGCCCTTAAACTGTCCATGAACCTATTCAATATGCCAGTTGTATAAATAAATGCACTGCAGGTGCTGGGCAGTTCCTTTCTCCCGTCAGGAGAAGGGGCTCCACTGGACCTCAGCTTTTGTCTACTGACTCTTGTCTTCTTCATGCCTCATCGTCCTCCCTCTAGAGTTTCAAAGGCTACGCTGAACGGTGCAAGTGGTCACGCTATACTTGCAAAATTCATTTACAGCCATTAAGCCAAAAAACAAAAACAGAAACAAAAACAACCCCCCTCAGAACCCCATCCACAATAAGAAAGAGATCATAGTGATTTCGATAATGTTATTGCTCCATTCAGTGGGAACCATGCCCTGGATTCAGTGGAATTTCAGAGCTGTGAATCAGCTGTTTATTCATTTAATCCAAGTTCCAGGGTATTGCACTGAGTTGAATGTGATTCAAATATATGTAAGTACCAAATGTGCTTTCACAAAAAATGACACCTAAGCACAAGCCAGCTCCTTTCGGAGACCACTATCTTTTTAACTTTAGAAAAAAAAATCATCTGTGGTGAATTTGTTGAATGATGGCATACCAGTTTTACACATGGAAATTCCCGACATATTTCCTTGGATAATTTAAACTATTTGCCTTTTCTTTCTGACAGGCTGATACTAGATTCAAATCCTTCTTATTGGATGGTGTGGTGCCCAGTGGTTCTTTCCAGGCTCTTGATGTCCCATTCAAAGAATTGGGTAGCACAGCTGATGAATATAAAAGATTAATGTTTATGTAAGGTAAAAAGAAACAAAAAAAGTGAAAAAGAAATGCAAAAATAAGTGCTCAAGAGGAAGAAGTGCTCTGAAGAAAAGAAGACATGCCCCGTACACAGGGCAGGCACTGCATGAATGGGAAGACAGCGGCAACAAGGTCAGCAGGTGCCATCTTTTGTATGTTCTTGTTCAGATCCAGGTCATTTCATGCAGGGCTCTGAAGATGCTCTGTGCATGCATCCTGGCCATGCTTGGACAGGTCTTTGTGATTGACAGGCCATGCCTGTTTGTCCAGCCAGCTTCCCATGCTCTAAATTTCTGCCTTACTTATGTAAGAGAGAAAGCCACTCCAGCTAAGTGGATGAGATCATAGAAGGAAAAAGAATACTCAGCAAAGAGATTCTATGACAAATCCTTGAGGCATTTTAGAATATCTTGGTTCCATCGAAGAGAATAAGCCTGAAAAATAGGCAAAGTATAAATGACCAGAAAGAAGGAAAATCTGCAAGGTACTAGTCCTTAGAAATCAAGAAAATGTTACTAAGGATGGTGTAGAAACCCAAACTTTTGGTAAGCTTGACATATTTGATATTCTCGGAAAGGATTTACAAGAAAGCTTTCACGTTGGACTTTCATGGTGGAAAAGAAAGCTTCAAGGGTCAAGGAAAGAAAAAGAAGGAAGCAGTATAAACCAACTAAAATAGTGAACAATAAGTATATTAGAAAAGATCCATTGCAGAACTTTTATGCAACCTACGCTATTTTCCTCTGTGGTTCTGTTTCTCTGAGGACATGTGAATACACTTCTGTGACTGTAAAAAAATTGCCCCTGGAAGGTGACAAAATTAGTGTGTTGAAGTGAAAACTTCCAGATTTAATGTGCGATCAGAACTGGAGTAATCACAAATAGGTGAGCCATCTGATGCCGGTAGAAGTAAAACAATCTCTGGAGGAATACATTCCTAATTGTGACTTCTGGTGTTCAGAGACTAAAATCAAACATTGCCTTTTCAAGTTTTTAGAGTTGGATTGCATTTTGAAGTTTATGGGGCTTTCTTCCATCTTCAAATCATATCACTATTTCCCTTGTTGTGTCTCCTTTTTCTGACTTTGCTCATTTACTTTGCTTTTATAAGGATTCTTATGATTATATTGGGTCCACTCAGAAACTCCAGAAGAGCCTCCCACTCCCTGCCATTTTACAATCATCAGTCACCTTTCCAAAGTCCCTTTAGTCACATAAGACAAGTCATTCAGTTTTTGGAGATGACTCAGGATATTAATGGGGAGGGGAACATTATTCTCGCAAGCTTATTGTGTATGAATGTTTGAAGAATTTCTAAAAATATGGAATCACGAAAAAGAAGAATCATAGCAATGTAGTGATTACATTAACCATAGAGACTCATAAAAAATTGGAAATAAAAATGTGATTGTTAATTAACAAAACTCAAGGGATAGATCAAATGACAATGTGGATGCGACTGAAGGGAGAATGAATTGGAAGATAGAACTGAAGAATGTTTCCAATGCCACACAGTCGAATTGGGAAATATGTGACAGGTTAATCAATATGGAAGAGAAAATGAAAATATGTCATGATTCTAATTAAAGCCCTAGGGAGAGAAATAAATATATTATGTTTGAGGATAGATAAGAGACATAAAGCCACAGATCTAGGAAGGACAATGTTTATTCAAGCAAAACAGAGAAAAGAAATCCATCCCCTGTGTTATGGTTTGTGTCTGGATGTCCCCTCAAAGCCTCATGCAGTCATGGGGGCAGCTTTCTAGAATTTGTGATTGGTTCGTGGTCCAATGCTGGGATTATGGGTACGAGTGCTGCACCCACCCTAGGGTGTGTAGCCTACATACGATATAAGGGAGGGAAGGAGTCTTCTCTACGTGCTCCTTCCTTTTGCACCTGTTGCTTTTGCTGTTTTCTGATACCATGAACTGTTGCCCCTCTGTCCACAACACTCTGCCTTGGAGCCAGCCGAGTATGGACTGAAACCTCCACAAACTGTGAACTAAATAAACCTTTCCTTCCTTAATTTTGGGTATCAGATATTTTGTCTCAGCAAGGAGAGAAAAGCAACCAAGACACCTTGTTACAAGACTTAGTAACTGTGGAGTATGAAGGACAAATAGGTTTAAGAAGCAGCCAGGTAGAAAAAAATAGATTACCTTTTCTTCTCTACTACAAGATGGAGAACATGGCATTTAATAGGAAAGAATGAAAGGTAGAGTAATTACATATATTAATATAATATACATCAAATTTACAAAGAAAATGTTAATATAGAATTGTGTCTATTGTAAGAACAAATTGAATATAAAACATTTACATACAAGTGAACATTAACTACATACTGGGAGTGTTAATTACTAACAGAGATACATTAAAGAAACCGCTGAAGGATCTACTTTTGGAAGAAGTATCATTATTTTGGAAGGAAAGTCTGAGATAGAGAGTAGATTGTGAGCAAAGAAAATTTTAAACATGTAGAGAAATGAACAGTCTAATGATGAAGCATACTTGTTATGCTAAAAATGCATAATTAAAATATTGGAGATGAAGAGTATATAAGCCAGGATCTAGGTAATCAGCATTAAAATGTTCTAAAAGTTCTAAAACGGAACAGAACAAGGGGAAAATTCTTAGCCTTAGATTTATAATACATTCTTAATCTCAAAAGTGACCTCTGAAATAATACATAATTTTCAAACAAATAGAAAATAAACAGATGATTCAAACAAACAAACTATATATAAAAAGGAAATGGAGGACAACAAAGAGAAAAATCCAAAACAATGAAAGTTCAAATATATCATAATAAATAAAAAACCAAATTTGTTGATTAAAATAATTTTAAAAAATTGGATAACTAACAACAAATGCAACCATCCAATATTTTTATTTATTAATTTTTCATTTTTATTTGTATATATACATTTAGATTTATTTTAGGAATTGGTATATGGTTATAGTATACCTTGATCATTTTGATCTCATCCACCCCATTCCTGCCCTCTCTCCTTTCATTTTTCCCGGGCTCCTTTCTCCATCTCAATCCATCTGTCTTTTTTCTTCTTACCGTCTCTCCTTTGTTTAACTAATCATTCATTTGTTTATGTTTTAAGGTTCTCTTGTAATAGAAATTATGTGACATGTAACTTTCTGTATTCAGTGTGTTTCATTTAGCATTATGATTCCATCCATCATCCTACAAAACCATCCACATTTTTAAAAGTCAACTGAAAGTGGAAATACCTGAATATGTTAAAAAGCATGAAAGGAAAAAAAGTAGATAAATCTAAACCAAAAGCAAATATAGATGATTTTAGGGGAAAAACTGACTTTTGGACAAAAATTATTATAAGAGATACATACTAAAAAATGTATTCATCAAGAAAATAGTGAAGTTGTAAACTTGCTTCTAACTACTGATATACACAATGATACACAAATAAAACCTGATAGAATTTCAGGGAGAAGTTGACATCCACAATGTAATGCAAAATTTTTACAAGGTTTTCTTCCATTGATAGATCAAGAAACAAAACAACAAATCACTGCAGAAATGAAATATTTCAACAGCATAAACCACATGCTTTCTATGCCGAATATATGCAGAACTCTGCCTGCACTAACTAGAAAGCATTGTCTTCCTAAACACACACGAAAGATTTATGAAAGTTGACTATATGTTAAGCCACAAAGCAAAACTTGGCAAATGTCAATGGCTCAGTATCTTAGAGTCCACATTCTCTGACAAATTTTATTAAACTCAGCGTGAAAATGTAAATATTTCTCATGCTTTATTTTTATTTAAAATTTTAAGGTAAAATTCATATGACACAAAAGTCACCAATGTAACTGGGTTTAGGGGTACAACTCAGCGTCTTACAGTACATTCTCAATATTGTGTAACCACAAGCACTATGTAATTTCAGAACATTTTCACAAAATCTCATATATTCTTTAACAGTTACCCTTCATTTCTCCCTGGCCAATGCCCCTGCAAATAACTACTCTGCTTTCTGGATTTGCCATGTGAATCCATTTATGCAATATATGGTCTACAACCTGGCTTACTTCATCTAGCATTCTGTTTTCAAGGTTGCCCAGATTGTAACCCATGTCACTACTTTAATTTTTACTCTTGAATAATATTCCATTGTATCAGTATGTCATATATTATTTTTTTCATTCGTTAGCCCATGAACATTTGGGTTGTTTCCACTCTTCAGCTATATGAATAGTGCTACTATGAACATTTGTGCATTTTAATAGGAACATATTTTTCCATGACTTTTGTGTAAATCCCTGAGAGTGAAATTTCTGGATCATATAAATATTCTTTACATTTTGGAAAAACCAGTGAACTGCTTTGTCAAGTGGCTGTACCATTTTATATACTCAGCAGTAATGCATGAAGCTTTAGTGTCTCTGTCTTTGCCAACACCTTTCTTTTTTTTAAACAGAGATCCTAGTGAGTATGAAGTGATACTGGTATCTCATTATGATTTATTTGCATTTTCCTGGTGACTAATGTTGCAAAGCATCTTTTCATGTGTTTTGTAGCCCTCAGGGTATCTTCTTAGGAGAAATGTCTATTCGAGGCCTTCACTCATCTTTGAATGGGATTGTTTGTCTTTTTGTTGCGAGTTTATATGAGTTCTTTGTATATTGTGGATATTATTTTTACTTTTTAATTTTAATTTTGCTACTACATGTTTGCAGTAAATAATAATTACATTCATTGTGGAGATTTGGTACATAAACATAACACGTCTTAATTCTATTTGCATCTTCTTCCTTTCTCTATGTTAAGGATATTAGAACTGTATCAGATACATTATTTGCAAATATTTTCCCCTATCTTGTGGGTTAGTTTTTCACTTTTTTTGAGGTACTGGGAATCAAACCTAGAGATGCTCTACCACTGAATTATATCCTAATTTCTTTATTTTTTTTTAAATTTTGAGATAGGGCCTCACTAAATTGTTTAAACAGAAACGCATGATTTTCTTGCCTCAGCTTCTCTAAGTGCTGGAATTACAGATATGTTCCATCATACCAGGCTTGTTCACTTTTTAAAGTGTTACTTGACACATGAAAATGTTTAAATTGACGACATTCTATTAGTTTTTCTTTTGTCGGTTGTACTTTGGGTGGCATATTTAAGAATTCACTGCCAAATCCAAGGTAACTAAGATTAACTTCTATATTTTACTCTAACAGTCTTATAGTTTTGCTCTCAATGATTAGATCTCCTATTCAATTTGAGTAAATGTTTTGCAAATCACTGTTAATAAGCATCTACCTTCATTCTTTTGCTTGTGGCTCTCCATCTGCTTTGGCATTATTTGTGAAAAAGACAAAATTGTCTTGACAAAAATGCAGACTATAAAATCAAAAGGAAAAAGAGATAGTGATAAACACAGACGTCGAATAGGATGAAGATCAAATATAACCTTTGAATTTTGCAACACAACATCTGGTATATTTGGGAAGAGCTGCTGAGATACTCCAGGGAACTAACCAGGGCAGAAGGCAGGTTACAAAGTATGTACAAGAGAGGCAAAAGTGAGAAAGGAGACGTGGAGCAGGGGTTTGTTGCAATGTTTGGGTCCACGTTTCAGTTCTTTAGGACCTATATTTTGATGTGGCTGAGATAGGTGCTTGGTCCAACAGCAAGAACCCAAAGATCTGTGATGAAGCTCCAAAGTGGATTAGGTGTTAATTCAGGGCATTATCTGGAATTGGCTCCATAAGCCATAAGTTGATATTTCAGGGCTAAAATATTTGGTTGTACAGATCCAACCTCATTCTTGTAATGTCAAATTTCATAGTCCAACAGAGTTATCCTCAGTGATCCAGACCATCTGAGGACTTACTCTTCCAATCTGGTTTTCTATTGATACAGAGATTTAGTCTTATACCATGGCAGGTGTTTTTGACTCTAAGGGTCTAACTTTGTTTTAATATTTAATTAATAGTGAACAGGATCTGGCTTTGAAATTAGATCACCCAGTCCATGAAAGCAGGTTTTAAATCCAAGCTTCTGGCTCTAGCTGCTTGTGTTTTGCATCTGAGATTTGGCAGGAAAGAAAGTTATGCCTCTGGAGGGAGTTTCCAGGAAGCAAATTCTCTGTAAAACACATTCACTGTTTCCTGTTGGTGTCACTTCCCTAGAGTTTGAAGACTTTGATTTTACAGAATAGCTACGGCAATGTTCTGGATGAATTTATAAAGAGTGCCATGGAAGGGAGTCTGTTAATGAGGTAACCTCAAAACTTTAGTCGGGCAAAATTTCCCCTTCTGAGGTTATTAAAATTTTTATACAGCTGTCCACAGGTGGTTAAAAATGAAGGTGTTTGGTTCAGTTTATGAAGTTTACTTCTGTGGATGAAATTCAAGTAGTTTATGAAACAAGAGAAATTTCCTTGGTCCTTAGGGACTAACCAAGAAGGAAAGAGAGGCACAAAGCAATTTATGCACATCTCTTGAAGAATAACTCATGCAGACCTATTCCAATAAGATGGCTACCTGCTCCTTCATGACCTCCCTCCCCAGGTATCACCTGATTGCTTGATTCTCTCAGGATTTCTTTGTTTCTTCTTTACTAGAATAGTGAAGCCTTGTTAACCTGTTTTCTTTATTCTCAGAATTTTTCTTTCCCAGTGCAACTTGTTTCACACTCTTGGCCCAGGACAGTGACTGTAGAGGAAAAGGTGATGAAATACATCTACAAGTGAAATACATAGAGTCACAAGGTCACAGGGAGGTCATTTCAAACAAGAAATGCCAGCTGGCAAGGAAAAGAGCTCTACCCTGAAATGTCTTGCTTGTATTTCTCTTTCCTTTCCTTTCCTTTATTTTATTTTATTTTATTTTAAAGAGAATAAAACCAAGCAAAATAAAATAGAATAAAGCCAATCAAAAACAAACCAGTTTAAGTAACACAGGACTTTGAAACAATAGGAAATCAAGAATGCTTGACATAGTGCCTCTTGTTGTCTTCAAAATAGCTGCAGATGCCTTCAGACATAGTAAAAATCAAACAAAACAGAAAACAATAGAACCAATAAAAATGAAACAATAAAGGACTTCAAAACAAGACAACAGTAAATCCAAAATGGCTACCATAATATATCTTGTTATCTGTGAAATAGCTGCCCATGCTATCGAATATAATAAAATCAAACAAAACAAGACAGAATAAAACCCAACCCAACAAAAAATGAAAATGATACAGGACTTCAAAACAAGATGATAGTGAATTAACAATGGCTACCACCTTCAAAGGAGATCCCCCATAGATGCTACATTGTGTATTGTCA
The DNA here is from genome assembly GCA_004363535.1 of Dasyprocta punctata. Classification (NCBI taxonomy): domain Eukaryota; kingdom Metazoa; phylum Chordata; class Mammalia; order Rodentia; family Dasyproctidae; genus Dasyprocta; species Dasyprocta punctata. Next base: position 47,077 of record RJWM01012668.1, read on the forward strand.
TCCTCTGAATAGATGATCAGACTGCTGGCTTTAGACCTGTAAAGTCAGTGAAACACTAAACACTAGAAACGTAAAATTGTATTTTACCTCAATAGCTATCATTGCAGCCTGTGTTTCTCTGGATCAGCCAGTTGCTTACAGTGCGGTGGGGTGGGGTCGGGGTTGGCTCTTCTTGTTTCCCAGCTCATGTGCTGGAAGGGAATGGCATCTGACTCTCCCCCTAGCAGCCCACACATGGCGCTGATTCACAGGGAGGGCTTGCTTCTTGGTGACTTCTTGTTCTCTTCCCCCACAGACTGTGAATGGTGCTGACTCGTGGGAAAATGCTGGCATCTGGCTGTCCCCTCAGCTGCCCATGCATGGTGCCAGTTTGCAGGAAGGGCTTGCTTCTTGGTGACTTCTTGTTCTCTTCCCCCACAGTCTGTGAATGGCCCTTTTCTTTCCTTTTCTCTCTTTCTTTTACTTTCTTCCTTCATAGCAGGAAGTCATGTGTATCTTGCACTACAGAAGTCATCAATTATTTGAAAAACCCAGGAGTATATTTCATTTAAGACCATCCTCAAGGTAAAGCATGCTACATAGAACACAAAATAAAAGTGTTTTTAGGTTGTCTGTATTCAGATTGCTCAAGCTTCACATAAGAGCTAATATCCAATATCACTGAATGACTGTGTGATATTGGGTCATGTGGTAGATTGCTATAGTGATTATCTCAGTAAATTACACTTCCCAGCATCTAAGCACCTGTGTGTTCCTGTCCTACACTGGCTCTGCTCTTGATGCTAAGTTGTTTTAGCTAATGGGATGTCACAAATATGACCCAGATAGGGACTTGCCAAGCACTTATTTATTGAGAGCTCCCTTATGGAATCTTGCTGTGAGTTTTTCCCATGTTATGTCCAAGAATAAAAGATGGGGCGAGGGAGGGAGGAAGAGAGAGCGAGAGGATAGGAAACCAGCCTATTCTGGTAAGGTCTCTGACTGGGGTGGGGGTTGAACAAGGATGAAAGACGAAGAGACAGAGTTAGTTTAGAATGAAAAGGTCAAGGGGCTCTTGCTTTTAGTGGTCAGAGAGCCCTGAGCGTCTGGCTCACCTTGCTTTTATTCACTTAGACATGGGTACAAGCAGTTAGAGTAGAAGAAGATTCCTCTTCCTCCTGTTATCTAAAGTACAATCCCAGGTAAACAACTGGATCTCAGCTGCACTGACTTTTGGCTAGAACCTGCAGCATGCTACCCAAGGAGCACAGCCTGCCACCTTTCTCCTTAGGCTTACAGAGGAGGACAATTAGGCCACAATCTCATTATCTGGTCTCCCACAAGACATCTTCCCAGATGCCTCTGCTGCACCCACTCAGTAGGCATGAGTCAGCTGGATGTTGCTGGGTGAATAGACCCGAGATAGAACATCTAGAGAACAACTCAGTCAGCTTTCAGGATCTTGAAAAACAGACATTTTTAAAAGCAGTAAGTTTTGGGATGCTTTGCAGTACAATAGGTAATATATAGTATGTTATATATTTTTTAAAAAATTTATTTTAATGTAAAACAAGTAGATATTAATAGAGAAAATGTAGAAACACTCTTCTATAAAAAATAAGATGAAGTTTCATAATAAAACAGAGAATAACAATGGTTAATATACTGTGCATAATGATCTTTAAAAATGACCACAATGTTACATTTTTGCATGCATTTTAAATATAACTATGTTCTAGTTCAGTACGAATCACTACATAGAAATTTATAAATATCTCTGCAAATGTACACTAAAACATGACTACATAGAAATAAGACTGCTTTCCATCAGGTATACCCCAAACCTATCAAATGTGCAGGACTTTGTGTGTATATATTGTATATTTACAGGTGGTAAGAGATTACCAGATTTGAGTGGAAAAATGTATAACTGAGAAACAGGAGAAGTCATGATGTGTGCGTATGTGTGTGTGTTCCTGCAGGTAGAGAGAGAGAGAGAGATTGAAGAAGCGATTAGAGAAGCTAGTTAAATGGAAATGGTTCTCAATGGGAGGTGGGGTTCTAAATAGCACAGGTGGTAGAAACGTCTTAACTTCTAAGTTCAAGACCTAATGATGAAAATAACCTATATGTGCAATCTAAGCAATGGCTTATAATTAAGGGTCAGATTAATAAAAACATTGGCATTCCAAAAGATTTATTCCCAAGGCTCTTTAAATCCTTATACTGCTTAAAATTCTTTGCAAACTTGATGTGTAATGCTGAAGCCACAAAAAAGGACATTAAGAACCACTCTTATTTTGACACCAACCTGCTTATAGAATGTCTTGTGATATTTTGTATTGCATTTTTTAACTACAGAGGACACAAAAAATGGGCATGAGAATTTCTGCATGAGAATTAAAAGCAATTAATTAAATATATTCAAAGTTAGAATTAATGTTTGTAAAGCAATGCTTGACCTTATTAGAAATATTCTCTGTAGTGTGCGTGTGTATACCTGTGTACACCCAACATATCTTCAGTGATCTAGGATCAGTGTATGGTTCCAGCCTCATTCAGAGATGAGGTTCTTGAGGTTCAGTCACAGGGTAGTCTCTGGGTTCCTCCTTTTCTTGTCTTCAGTGTTTTCTGTGTATGAATGTGATGCTCATTTTTGGTGAGACAGAATGAATCTTCTTGTAATAAATATTTCCCACAGATCTGCAAAATAGTGAGGAAACTATGCATAAATACACACTCAATTACTTTTGATGTATAATAAGCAATTAAAAGTGTATACACACACACATGTAGGTGCACCATACGTATTAACAGATGTCACTGTTGTCTATGCAGCCATTTGGGATCTAAAGCTCTTCTGGCATAGCTACACCCACCTTCTTTTCCTTCTTGTTAGACAGTAAAATAAGATGCAGTATTAATCAAATCCTTCTCCCTGCTTCCCCAATTGTCTTGCTGTTTTAACAGTGATGACTTCTGCTGTAGTCAGGGATTGCAAGGAAAACAAATACACACAGCACACATAATTTATAGAATTATTTTATAGTAGTCACAAAAAGAGTTAAATACAAGAAGTGCAGAAGGTCTGTCCACACACTGAGACTCAAGAAAATCCTGCTGACAGCCTGGATCCCACGGCAATAACCTGCATGAGTTCAGCTGAAGACCTAGAGCCCATGACAATGCCTCCCATGAGTACAACTGGAGCCCAAGAAAGTGTCTCATGCAAGTCTGTCTGTGCTGGGAAGGTCCAAAGGTCAGCAATGGAAGGTAGAAAGTCTACGCCAGCAGGGTGAAGGATTTGTGCCAGTAGGTTGAAGGTTCTATAGTGCAGCCAAAAAGCAACACTCAAGGACTGGAGCTCCCCTGAAAAGGACCACAGCCATCCTCAGCGACAATGAGATCCTGAGCTCCTTCTATGATAGGAACAGCCAAGTTTGTATCAGGAAGCCAGCATGACAAGCTTCTCCTGGAGATTGAACAGCACACATATTCCCCTCCAGAGCCAGGAAGTGATGCTCACAGTAAGGACCAGAGCTCCCCCAAAGTGAACTGGAACCATTCTCAGCAACAAGGTCCCAAACTCCTTTGATGATGAGAACAGCCAAGTTCATATCAGGAAAGAAGCTCAGTGAGCTCATCCAGGAGAACCCACGGCAACAGGAGAACCAACGACACCATGGAGAACCAATGAGTCTCTTCGTCTACAGGTCTCCTTTTTATGCTGGCAGCAGTCCTCAGGTGGACCATCTACACTCAGCATTACGCTGATTCAGTTCAGCCGGTGTTTAAGTTGACTATCAGTTTTCAATCCACAATAACTTCTCAGGAAGAAATCACTTGATACGAGAAAAATACTGTTTGCCAAATGCCCCATTTGGAATCACCAGACTAGACAGCATTTCTGCTTCCAGAAACTGAGGATAGCACACATGACGAGAGGCGGGTGTGGCGGTTTGGCAGGTGCACTTGGGGTTTAATGATACCTAGCTTTGCAAGAAAGGGATGGGAAGAACTTTACAGATCTTATTTCTCAATCATTAGCTTGAGGACTCTTCTAGTGCTCACAAGTGATGTTTAAATTACCTTCTTACCTCTTCTGCCTTCTTTCAATTTATGTCCTCCCAGATCCTCGAAGCCCCCAGCCCCATTCCCTGTGAAAACTGAGGAAATCAGTAAAGCCCCCATCAATGGTGACATGGATCACAGGTCAGTGAAGCAATTATAGTTGTCTTTTGAAGCAGTGATTCTTAAATTGTGGTCTTGAGACCAGTGTGTCGGCATAGGGCAAATGGCCCTTCGGGGGCAATGCAGGCAATGGAGTATGTTTGCCCTTGATCTTCTCAGGTCATGCTAGAATTTTTCTGGGAAAATTAGTGAACACAGCAAATTAGAAAACAAGAACAAGAACAAAAACAAAAACAAAAACAAAACAAAAAAAATCCTACATTCCTAGAGGAAAAACCTGAAGATCAGTGAATCTAGTTCTCAGATAGGCACCTTCATGGCAGCTTGAAGGTCTTTCCTTCAAAGCACTGCAGCTTTGTGATCTCTTTTATTTGAAGGTCTTGGGCTTGTTCTCGTTTACCCTCAGCTGGACACCAACAGCTTCAGAAATGCTTATTAAAGTTTACCTGTGAAAATATAGAATCTCTGCACACTTCAGAAAAAGTCTGGTTAACAATTCCTGGGAGCATTCATTTTTCATAAAATTATTCTTGCACCCTGGACTAAACTGCTAGGCTTTTATGTGTGAGAGAAGTTATTATTATTATTATTTTTTGCAAAGTTTAAGTATTGTTTTATAACTTGGAGCCCAAATTACCCTGAGTGTTTAAAATGCATTAAATAGGAGGCCCTTTCTTGTCAAATCATTCTCATTCAAACCAAACCAAACCAAATCATTCTATTCTACTTTCTTGCTTTAGTAAGTTCACCATAACAAAAATTGAATCTTTGATTAACAAAGATGTTCACAAATTCAGAATTATCAGTCTGAGAATCAGAGAATCCTTTAATGTTGACTTGGAATATATGAACCATCTATTAGAATTAGTACTGATGCTGAAATAATGATAGAAATTGTGTTTTGGCCAAATAGTTAACGTTACTTAATAAAAACTGAGGTAGAGACAACTTACTGGTTGTTTGCGAGTCACTGTTTTTCTTTCTACTCTTGCACAAAACCCTGGCTTTTAGTGGGTCACATGGCCTTATAAAATAATATTTGTATTTCCTACTCATTATTAGAGCTAGGGGCCATTATATTACTAAATTCCAAATGTATGATGTAAACAGAAAAGGTGGATGTGACTGAAGGACTTTTCCTTTTTCCATTGGGAAAAATAATGCTACTTTTTAAATTTATTCCTGTCCACCTCACGGACTGGAATGCAGACGTGAACTGGCGCAGGGCCACTCTCTGGGACCACGATGTCCAGGCCAGATGCTCATGATCAACCCATTGAAGCGAACCTGGGCGGAGTGACTGGCTCTGTCCTGGACTCCTTACTTATTGCCGTCACTTATGTGAAAAAGACATTTCTCTTTGAACTGTTCTTGTTTTACTGTCACTTTCTGCCACACCTAATCCACATTAATTAACATTATCACACATTTTCTTTCTTTAAATATTAAGTGTGACTGTGATTTGGTTTATTTGAATTTTGTTTAAGTCAGCTGGATTTTTGTTTAATTGAACCCTGATATATTTTAAACAGACCCTATCTCCTCTGCCTTAGGCATATCATTCATCAGTATTTGCAATACATATGTGTTAAAAAGGCTAGATATTAATTCTTAGCCTGGGTCTCTATAAGAAAGTAGTACTGGTATTAATATACTTGGAATAAACACAGTACTTCCATCAATTTCCTATTGTTATGGGATCAGATTCCTTTGCTCCTGAATTAGCTTTGTGGTTTCTTTTGCTGTCTCCTACATAACTGTAGACATTTGGCAAAAATCTGAAATTCTTGGAACTGAAAAGTAGATGAGCAAGGGTGTAACTTGCATTGTTTTTTTGTTTTTCCACATCCTTGTTCTTCTCCAGTTTTTCTCTGAGCACTGGGGGGCTTACTGATATGGAAAACATTCAGAGGAATCTCCTACTCTCCAGTCTAGGGTTCCATTAGATGATTAGGAAGCACTGCAAGGTCATTTAAAGGAGGGAAATAGTATAGGTGAGACACATGTTCTCTAGATTTGTGCTCACACATTGCCTGCTCTCCTTCACTAATCCATTGCTTACATCTGTCTACTTTTACTCCGTAACATTGAACAATTTAATAATACAAAAATAGTTTTTTATTTTGAAAAAAAAGAAATAAATTCCCAGAAAAAACTTTGGTTAAAGAAAACTGTTTTTTACATGTTGACTTTATACTCATATATCTTGGTGAATGCTCTTATTACTTCTTTATTAATTCAGTTGGTTTTGTTGACATCCATGTAATCTAATAGCAATTGTGTTTTTCATTTGTTTTTAGTATTTTAACCTATTTTTTTCTAATTTTCTTTTGGTGACCAGAACTTCCAGAAAAATGTTGAGTATCACTTATCACAGTATGCATGTTCATCTTATTTATGAATTTTTGATGTTGCACCTTTCAGTATCTTTCTGGATGAAAATTTTGTTAAAGATAGTGTCTATAGCTTGTAAAACTCTGTATTTTAAAATTAACAACAAACATTGAATGCAATTAAAACATAACTTTTGAGGTCATAATTTTGTAGGGTGGAGAGTTATGCTAAACTCAGTTAACTAGTTCTTTTGGTCTGAGGCTGGCCTGGGTCATCCCTGAATCTTTAGTCACTTCAATGATCCCTGGGTGTGTGGTGGTTGAGGATGGCTTCACTTCAGAATCTGGCTTTAGGCTGGTTGTTAGTTGGGGCAACAAAACACATGGGGACAGCATTAGCCAGTTTTTCCAGTGTTGGTACAAAATACCTGACTCTTGCAATTTAACAAGTTTATTTTGGCTCACTTTTCAAGGGATTAAGTCCACGGTCAGCTGTCTGTACATCAGAAATGGTATGGTGAAAGGGCATGGTAGAGGCAGCCAGGGAAGGAGAGAGAGACAGAGAGACAGAGAGAGAGAGACAGAGAGACAGAGAGAAACAGAGAGAGAGGCAGAGAGAGACAGGGAGAGAGATAGGGAGAGACAGAGAGAGTAGCCTGGGTCAAGAGTATACCTGTCCATGTTATGTCCTGGTGACCCACCTCTGATCATCCCTACCACCTAACAGTTCATTCAGCTGCTAAAATAATTGATTAATGGATCTACTAATGAGTATAGCACCCCTGTGAGCCAGTTATCTGACAAATACATGAGACTTAGGGGGGACATTTGTCTCCTATCGTCTGGGAAGCTGGCTCAGATTGTTCTCGTGGGGTCCTACCATGGTTTCAAGAAAGTAAACCCAAGTGCTCTGGGAGACTGGACTCGAACTGCAGCAGCTTCACCTCTGCTGCATTTCCATGGTCTGATGGAACACAAGATTGGTCTATGTTCAAGAGAAGGGGAAGGACACTCTTGCTTTTAATGAGAGGAATTACAAAATTGTAAGCAAAGGGAATGGATTCATACAGAAGAGAAAAATATGGCTATTTTGACAATCTAGCATTGGGCCACATGTTGTGTCCAGTATCTCTGTTCATGCAACTTTTGTTGGGTTCTGGTAAATTTTCCCTCATCTTGTCCGTTGTTCCTAGGTACCGTGATGGCTCCATGCTGTTGGCAGCCAGGGTGCTATTTCACCCTTGCACATCAACTCCTAGGGAGACGCATTATTAGAGTTCCTTCTGTTATCCAGCTTGCATCGGCCAGGACATGCATGAGTACATGGCAAACTGAGCATCTGTTTCTACCTTGTGAGGTCCTACTTCTGGGGGGAAATGGCATAAAACGCATATGGTAAAAATCTGAAAAAGATGACAAAATTAACGAAGCATCATTTTGAAAAATAAAATATTGACTTTATAGAGTAGAAAAATCTGAGCCTCAGAGCTTGAAGAAGGCCAGTTCCTGGTGCTGGACCACAAGAAACGTCCGGAAACGGGTGCTTCTGAAAGCAGAGATGGTGTGGCCGAAAAGAGGAGACCTAGTTCCCGTATAAGGGGCAGCTGGGTCCTTAGCCATTTATTGATTTTTTCTATTTTTCCTAGTACATGTTAGCAGCATATAATGATTATATTCATTGGTACATGCATGTAACACATTTTAGTTCTTTTTCTTTTATCCTCTTTCCCTTCTCCCTCTGCTTTCTTCCCCCTTATCTTCATTTCTTGGTCTGCTTCCCTTTTTCACAAGTTGTGTCTCCCTGTTTCCTATTAATTTATTTGCACTTTGTGCTTCTCATATAAAAGAAACTGTGTGATATTTAGTTTTGTATGTCTGATTTATTTCATTTAACATTATGGTCTTGAAATCCATCTATTTTCTTTCAAATGACTTACATTTATCCCTCTTCATGGCAGAAGGACATTTCTCATTAGCTGTTCATCTGTTGATGGACAAATAGACCACTTGCAGGATTTAGCTCTTATGGGTCGTGCCACTATAAATATAGGAATGCACGAATTACTGTAAAATAATGTATTTTTATACTTTTGGGAAGTTACTTAAAAAGGGAATAACTGGGTCAAGTGAATTTCCATTTTTTTAAAAGAATCTCCATACTGATTTCCACAGTGGTTGTACTAGTTTACATTCCCACCAACAATGTAGGAGACCCCCCTCTGCCCCCGCAGCCTCA
>RJWM01012669.1:0-55688 GCA_004363535.1 Dasyprocta punctata
AGAAAATAACAGGTGCAATGGAGAACTTTTCTTAGAGGATTGGGACTGGCACTCACAAGAGATCATTTACAGCAGAGGAAAAACAAAATGTTTCTGCCCAGGGAGCTATGTAAAAAACTGTGGACCACACTGGTGAACTGACAGAAGAACAGACAGACACCATATCACAAAGAACCACTATGACAACAGGAAAACCAAAGAGATGTCATCTGTGCCCTACAAGAAAGGACAAGAAAACAAAATATTTGTGTTATCAGTGTAAGTAATACTTGTATATGGGACATGTAATTTCCAGGTATGAAGACTGCCTTGGGTGTGAAAACTGTAGCAAAGATTATTTTTGTGGTAGAGTTCTACTGGTATTTTCATTGTATTCACAAAGGTTTTTATTTTGATGTTATCTCTTAGGTTCTGTAAGCAAGTACACATCTGATGTAAAAATATTGATGTCTATCGTAAGTACTTGTTACATTTGTTATTTTATTTTATCAGTATCTTATTTTCCTCCTAAGTTCACATTGCACAGCATAACAGGAAGCTCCTGACAAAACAGGAAGAGAAGAGAGGTGATAAGATTGGCCTGCCACACTGGAAAAGAAGGTTAAGCACATGTGCTATCAGTTTAAGTGAGATGCGTGCATGGAACATGTAGCTGTCATCTGTGAAGATTGCCTTGGGTGTGACAGTTAAAGCAAAGATTATTTCTGTGGTAGATTTTTTTTGTGTTTACATCATAGCTCACACAGGTTTTTATTTCTGATGTTATCTCTTAGGTTTTGTAAGTACACAGCTGGTGTGAAAATGTTGATATTTATTCTAAATGCACAAGAATTTAATATTTTATTTTATTGATATTTTATGTTCCTGTTAATGATACATTGTATGATATTATAAAAACCTTTTAAAAAAACAGTAAGACCAACAAGATGTCAAGAATGCCCTACAAAAAGGCCAGGAAACCAAAACACGCATGCTGTCAGTATAAGCAATACATGTGTTTGGAACACACTGTTGTCATGAGTGAAGACTGCCTTAGGTGTGATAGTTGAAGTAAAAATTGTTTTTTCCTACAGTGTTATTGACATTTTCATTGTACTTCATATAGGAATCAATTTCTGTTGTTCTTTTTTAGACTTTATAAACCAAAAACCAGTAAATGCTGAAAATTTTGATGTTGGTTTTTTTATTTTAAACAGAAAAAAGTAAGAGATTACAGCACAACAGAATTTCACAACAGGCCAATAAGAGAGTAACAATAATCAACATGTTGCATATTGGTATATTCACAGTAGTTGTTTAGAGTATAAGATATAGACATGAAGCATTGTCCAGAAAATTATTAGTACAAAACTTTCCCTTCAATGAATCAAGAGAAACCAGCTGTGTGACTATCTTTTTTTGTTATGACTACTATATTATATTTTCAAAAGAACAATTCACATTAAAAATGAAATCTGAGAATGACCCTGTGAAAACCACTTTTCACTCAAAATTCTTTTTCCTTAACTATCTTAACTAATTTTTTATATACACATAGATTTTCTTTTAGTTTGTCACACAAATTTTATGCTGTTTTATAAGCACTCAATAAATATTAAAAATGCAATATGTTATTTTTGTGATTTTTTTCCTGTCAAGCACTCGTTGTTTAACATAATAAAACTCATAAAATTAAAATTAATAATTCACCAATAGAAAAATTCTCAAGATTAAACATGAGTTTGACACACCTATGCTCATAAGACAAAAAAATGTGTTGTTCTCTGTACTAACTGTGTCTGTAGTTGGGCTATATCCGTGGAACTGGTCATTGAACCAAATCTCATAATCTCTTAGTCCAGCTTCTCAAATTAAACTTATTCATTGAGGAGGGTTAGATTGACTCAGCGTCTATCCATTTAGATTGGTTCATACTTGGGGCCCTGTTGTCCCCCAGAGAGAGTTTTAGCAAGCTTTATAGATGGAGTTACATAACTGCCTCTATATATCATGGTCATTCTTTTTCTGCTGTGGCTGCATTGTTGTTTTACTTCTTCCAAGGCACATGGCCAAGATCAAATCCCCAAACTAATTTCTAATATGTATATTAGCAAACGAAGAATGGCAAAGACCGAGAGAAGCCTTCACACCTCCCCAGTATTTATGTACTGTCAGATAGGGAACTAGAAAGCCGCGTCCCCCTGCCCCAGAACCTGACTATGGGCAATGGGGTAGATACATTTAGCATCTCAAAGGGGCTTCCTACTCCATGAAATTTACTCTAGACTTTAGGGACCTAAAAAGAGACAGATGCAAGATCCACAAGAAATTCTTCAAGAAACAAAGGATAGATCATTATCAGATTGCTATTCTCTTAAGATTTTTGTTCCTAAACCCTGGATGACCTGGAGCCTCCAGCCCAGTGGCCCTATCTCTTGTGCCTCATTGCCCCAGCCTTGATGCACAACTCTGTGATACCATTGCTTGTACTATGTGGCTGCGACTTGAGAATGTACCACTTTCTCCTTCAAGATGCTTTCTGTATCATTGTAGTGTCTGGCACATAGGAAGAGCCTGGAAAGAGTTTGTAAGGTAAATGAATTCTCGCAGGGCACAGTCAATACACTGGTTACAGACCCTTTTGAGAAGCATCTGAGCACCATATCATGAAACAATCTGGGTGTGACTGTCCAGGTACATCTGACATTCCATTCTTCTCCTTCACATACCACACTGCAGTGTCTGTGGTCCACTGCCTTGTTACCTGTTGATGGTCTATTTTCCTCATCCCAAGACTCCCAGCTCTAAAGTCTGCTTTCCACCCTGTGTGACATGGCTTTCTCTTTTCACTAATTGGATTGTGACAGATCTCTTGACCTTAGTGGTTCAATGGCTCTGGCATCTTCTGTGAGGAGGCACTCCCCATTTCTAGGTAAAACCTAGGAAGCTTCTTGTTAGCCTCAGGTGCCACTGGGGAGGTAAGCAGGGATTTGGATGACATAGTATTTGAAACAAATTGGGGAGGGGGTTACTTTTTATGACATATGTTTTGAAGACACTAGGATAGGAATTTTCAATGAAAATGTAGTTATCTTTGATTTCAGACTTCTGGATGCTTTCCTTCTCTTTTTTTCTCCTTCCATCCTTGCCTGCTTCTCCCCCTTCTTTCCTTCCTTCCTCCCTTCCTTCCTTACTTCCTTCCTTTTTTCCTTCCATTTTAAAATATTTTTATAACATTGGCAGGTAAGTGCTTAGAATTTAATCCCACACACTGGACAGATTATCTGGAAATTGACACTGAACCTTTATATATGCCTCATGCCCCAAACATTCTGATAGTCCTAGGTGACCCCTGAATCTTCTGATTCCTTGACTCATGACTTCTCACAGTTCAGAAGTACCAACAAGGCACTTTTTTTCTGCTTAGGAAGAAACTTTTCTCTTTAAATGCTTTGTTTATCTTCAAGTCCATTCAAATAAAAAAATACAATGAATTCCATTAAAATAATGTCTGGGGCATGAGACACCAGGATAAAAGTTGGATAATTGTCCTATTCTTTGTGCGGGGCTCTATGAGGAGCTGACAGCTTCTAGATAACCATGGGAACAGGCTGTTAAGAAAACAAGTGGGACATATTTTGTACTGGCTCCCAGCTCCCTTGGCTGGTTTTATTAGGAGCACAGGCAAATGCTAGAGTAATAATACATGAGGTTGACTTACAGTGCTTTCTGTTCAATACTGAATTTTCCTAATTGTTCAACACAAAGATTGTTCTGTGGCTGAAAAAGCATATTCTGAAGTCATTTCAGAAAAGGGAGTGAAATGAGGAAGTAGGTGATTTTTGAGGGTAAACGTTGTTGATAAGTAAATTTATAAATTCCAGAATTGGAAAAGTTTGACATGCTTCCATGAAATATGAATGATCTGGGATCCAGAGTAGGGAACAGATGAATTCCCATCCATGCACAGCCAAGGCACAAACCCAGCCACTGACTTCTGCACCCTCAGTTTTCTTTCTTCTATTTTGTGCTTATCTTATGTGGGAATGTGTGTTAGTTTTCTATCTCTGTAACAAAATACCTGAGAAAATTAACTTATAGAACTAAAGGTTTCTTTAGGCTCATGATTTCAGAGGTTTCAGTCCATGAACAGTTGGTTCCTTTGTTTGTAGACCTGTGGTGACGCCAAACATCATGGTGCGGAAGGTGTGATGGTATAAACTTATTTACCTCATGGAAGCTAGGAAGCAAATATAGTCAGCAGGAAAGGGGCGGGGCACAAAATATACCCATCAAAGTATTCCCCCAATGTTCTCCTTCCTCAAATGAGGTCTCACATGCTAAAATTTCTACCACTTCTTTGTAGCCCTTTCAACTATGAATCTATCAATGGATTAATCCATTGATGAGGTTAGAGCCCTCATGATTCAACAACTTCCTAAAAGCCCCTGTTTCAAATAGTGCTACCTTGAGGTGTTCAACACATGAAATTTGGGGGTACATTTTAAATACAAACCATAACAGGATATGTAGAAATATTCTATGTCAGGATATTCATCTTGGCTGCTGTTGGATTCAAGTCTTAAAGACTGCAATGGCTAGTCTGGGGAAATATTCCTATGCTAAAGCCACAGAGAATATAATCAGGTTTTCAGGAGAACTTGAGAATTCAGAGCACCTGAATTCTGGGATAGAAGACTTCAGTAGGGCAAGAATTCTTTGCACTAACTGTGTCACTTTTTGGAGGTCTTTGACTGCCAACTTTTAGACTTACCAGGTAGTTCTTCCTTATTCTCAGAACTGATGCTTCAAAGGTCTGAGCCATTTTCAGAGAGAACTAGAAGACTTCTTAAGTGGGTTCCATTTCCTGTCTGTCCCCTCCCACTCCAGGGGAAATTCTGAGTTTCCAGAATATTATTGGATAAATCAATGAAAGCACAGTTGAAGAGGGAGATGGTGTTGATGGCTGTGAAGATAAACCACCTCAGGCGGTCCTGCATTCCAGATCGCAAAATACACAAACAACCAATTTAGCCAGGAATGAATATTCTAAATGAATTAATATCCAGGTAAAGCAGAAGCTAGATCCCTTTAGTATAAGAACATTTTGTCTTTGTTCTTTTGTTTTTAAAACACATTAACCTATTATATACTTTCAAATTAGAATTTACTAAGCAGAGTCATTTTTCTCTCAGATTCAGAACAATAATGAAATATAGTAATTCCATGATAAATTTTTCCAGAGTGCTTTATAGTTATGGTGTAACTTTTCCATATATTATCTTTTTTAATTGTCACAACAATAGTATAAAGTAAATTTTGTATGTACATATAGGTGTGTGTTTTAAAGAGATAAAATGGGGATTAAATGTAATTTTTTTCAAGATTATATGGTAAAAATCAAAATCAGGTCTCAAATTGACATTTTTTGGTTGCAAATTCTTTGCCCGAGGTGAGAAAAAATGTGATTCGACTTCCTCTCAGAGCAGGGCTAACTGTAGATTAAGAAGCCTGGAGTAACTTGGGCACCACAGATTTGAGTAACAATCTAGTGGGTAAAGGAAGGAGGTCTAGATAGCTCAGGCAAAGAGTATGGGCCCCAGGGAAGACAGAACGCTAATAGCCAATTCCACACCCAAGAGAGCAAGAAAAGTTGGTTGAGTTCCTTCCTGTTGCTAACCCAGGAGGCTTCAAGGTCTGGGCAAAACCAGGCACTATGGATAACCTGAGGGCCTTAAAACTGGACTCCATGGTCCAATCTGAAGGGATAATGTGTAGGTTTAGGGCAGGCAGTGTGACTTAGGGCAGGGAACCAAGTTAAGGAAAGGGTAGGAAACATGCGGGACTGGAGTACCTGGCAAGAGTGTTGCACTAGAGCGTTCAGCTAAGGATAAGGCCCTGAGTCTCCCCAGCAATCCAACACTGGAAACAGATAGTTACAGGATTCTCATCAGGCCCATTCCTTGAGCTTTCCATGGCTACCCCCCCCACCAAACTATAGGAAAAGGAACTTGGGGGTATATATATATAAAAAAAAACTACAGCAGAAAAAACTACAATAGCATTGTGAGCAATCTCTGAGTGGGTGGCCCTTTTGGAGGCAGCAGAGAAATTGAAAGGGCAGGAATATTGTCCGGTCATTGGGTGGTACAGAGTCATGTTGGTGGACCCTAGACTCTCATTCAGCAGCGTCCTTGAGCAGAGGCACATGATCTCACTAAGTGACATAGTGAGAATAATAGCACCCACATATCCTTTCAGGTTTAATTGAAGGATCTGGTGTGATGTCATATTTAAAAATACAGAAGGAAAAAATAAAAAAATAAAAATACACAAGAAAGGCCATACTTTACCCTCAAAGGGGAAAAATTGTCAGTTTTCTGTTGTTTACTTTTTTAGGATAAAGAGTGGAGAACTTGGGTTTTTGAGTATTTTTAATACAACAGCAAAGGTATTGTGTACCTGTGACAGACCAGGTACCATGCTAAGTGGTATAGGAAAACAAAGAGGATTAAAAGGTTGGGTTTGGGGGCAGCCAACATCTAGTCTGGGAGACAAATGTACAACTAGTTCTAATGCAAAACATAAAGTAGGTGAACTAAGAATGGAAAGGGGCATGGAACAGCTTCAGGGATAGAGTCAGAGCTAGAAATGATTCATTTGGACTGAGATGTCAGGAAGGAAGTCATGGAGCACCTGGTGTCTGAGCTGGACCATGGAGGAGACTTATATTTGAGAATAAGAGTGGAATCCAGCTAGAATATCATAAACTGTGAATTTGGGTCTTTATCCAGTAGACAAGACTCAAAACAAGTCCTTGCAAACAAAATTTGCATTTCTGAAGTACCAAGAGGATAGCAGATGATTTGCTGATGACCAGAACCCTTTGAGACTCTGATTTATCAGTCTGAGAATTAAGGACAGGGTGTTTGTATAGTGGTAGTCCCCAAATCCCAAGGCTGAGTTTGATGAGCAGCTTTGGTTGAGTCAATGCCTTTATTCCAAAGACTCCACATATTTTAAAATTTCCTGAAGATCTTGTTAAAAGAGATTCTTGGAACTTTCTCTCAAAATTTCTGATATGGGGTGAGGCCTGAGAGTCTGCATTTCTGACACACACTCAGGAGAAGCTGATGTTGAAGGTCTGTGGGTCACATATTCAGCAGCAGGCTCTAATCCATCACCTGGCTCTTTGGTTCTTGCTGGATAGTGAGACTCAGAGTAATGAAGTGCTTCTATTTACCAAGTGGTTTTTAAAGCAGATGCATCCTTCTCCACCTTGCACCTTGAAGGAGTCACGCCAATCACCTTGAAACTGTGAGATAAGGAAACTTGCAGTGGGGTTCACAGAGCCCACCTGAAGCCACTGCACTTGCTTTCATCTGACTCCAGTTCTGCACTGGCCTTGTTCTCAGTTATATTTGGTTTCTACATTTGATCTGTTAACACTCCTGGCTTTGAGCATCTTGCCTTCCCTAAGGATTTTCAGGAAAATGTTCTGCACCTCTTCATCTGTCTCTTCAGAGAGTGCAATCTGTGGCCAATCCACCTGGTGCATAGCAGAGAGAAGACATTGTCACACCAGACTCATTAGCTCAGAGAACAAGGTTGAGTGTGCTTTGCATGCCTTCTCTCCAATGTTCATGTTGAGAAGATTTGTACAATGGCATTGGGTCATATTTGTCCCTTAAATGTTTTTGATCAGCTTCATTTCTGAAAAAACTATTTCTCACATGAGAAATTTCTGATTATTGGTGTGAGGAAACCTTTCCAAGCCCATAGGGGAAATTACCTGGACGCACCCAGACTGGGATTTGGTCATTAGAAAGAGTCAGCTGTTGAGAGATAACACATGTGTTTTAAAAACTCAACAAAATAGCCTTTGCATTGTGGCTTCTCATTATCCAGTGGATCTTGGGTGATTCCTCTCCTTTGGTCCTAAAGAAAAGTCCTAACCTCACCAAATTGCCCTCCAGAATCAACATTCATGCATATTCAACAAAAATACACACACTTTCTTTTCTTTTCAAAAATTTCTCTTTCCTTTCTTTCTTTTGTTCTTTTAATAAATCAAGGTTTTGTACTAAGAAAAGTGCTAGAAAATATGCTGGGAATGAAGAGATTAATTAGATTTGATCACCTGTACTCAGACTGTTCACAGGTTATTTGTGAGAGAGACACACTTTACAAATAGCTGTGCTACAATACCATGTGTTGCTGAAGAGGTGCCTAGCACAATGAAAGTGCAGAGGAGGGAGGGTTGATTTTTGCCTAGTGGAAACCAGGCAGTTTTATGGAAAGCTTTTCTCCATAGGAATGGTCAAACTTTGAGAGAATAGCAACACCTGAATAAACCGCAAGAAATAGATGGTCATTAGGAAAATGCTAATGTGTCACATCTCTTGGATAACTCAAGGAAGATTTTGATAATACTAATTATATCAGTCACAAATGTCTACTGAATACTTTCCATATGCTAAGCACTATGCTTAAACAATTTACATGAATTACCTGATTTAACAAAATTCTCCCAAGAAACCCATGAGATCATAGTACTTTCCCCATTTTATTGAGGAGGAAACTGAGACTTCCAGAGGTTACATAATTTGCTCAGTCTTAGCTGGAATTTGAGCCCAGGAGTTTAAGGTAGGAACTTTTTGCAAGTATTACTTGTTGATCACCCATCGTGTAGGGATCATTTTAAGTAAGTAATCTTTTTGTTTAAAAGGCAACCTTAGAAAGTAGGTACTGCACCATTTTACAGGGAAAGATGGACACGCCAAGAGGTGAGTTTTGCAAATTTATACAGGCATTGAACAGAAGGACTAGGAATAGATACTAGGTCTGTTCAAGCTCCCCAACTCATCTTCTTTTGACCTTGTAAGATTCTTTTCTCTGAATTAGATCCTCCCATGCTTGAGGAGAGCCTGTGCCTTTTGCAGTGAAATAATTATTTGCATTTGCATAAGGCTGCAGGTGCTTGCTTGGAAAACAGAAAAGTTACTAGAACATGAAATAGGTACACAGAGGCTAGGATGAAGCTGAGACATTGAGGCCACTTTGGTAACTGATATGAGGTGGATTTGGTGAGGCAGAGGGGTTTTGGAGTTTGGGAATCCTGAATCCTAATATTGATTTCTAATCCCGGCTTCAAAGTTGTGTGACATTGGTCTAGTTATAGCATTTTTCTGAGCTCAGTTTTCTCAACTGTAAAATGGGACTGCTAAAAACTTTCTTGCCCATGTGCCACAAAGATGAAATGAGTCAGCCTGAAACACAGTCTGGTCCCCAAGCTGCAGTAATCAGTAAGTAACATCTTGCTGCCTGTTTACTCCAGCTCCTGCTGGCTTTGATCAGCCCATAGGAAAAAAAAGAGGCTAATTTCTTGAGCAAGAAGACTGTGATTCCAGCAGGTGGGCCCCAGGGCATGTACTGGGATGGGGGACTGTGGCATAATATCCATCTGTTTGATTTTTTCTCCAGGCTGAAGCTCTGGTTTCAGGAGCCTTCATTCATGCACTAAATCCATCTAATTCATTTGAAAAGCACTGGGTGGATAAACATCCCATCAGCTCACCACTGTAATAATGGTAGTGACATTTATGCCTGAGATGAAGGATGCAAAATGCATGAAGATGGGACTCCAGGTACCCTACTGCAATGACATCCCAGAAAAGATACCTGCTGAGTCTAAAAATACAAGCCTGGGGGGCAGGCCAGGGGGTACAGCAGGCTGAGGTGAACACCATCTGGAACTTCTGTACACTTCATGAAGCCATTGTCAGCTGAATTAGGAAGTAGCTCAGACCCACCCGTGGCATGGAAAAGTGAAACAAACACCAGAATGCTGTGCTGAGTGAGATATTTAACCTTGGGAACCTGTGGTTCTTGTATGATGAGCTTGTCATGGTGTTTTAGACACAGTATGAGAGAAAAGAATGAGCAAGTCAGCCCTGTTTCTGCACAGTTTAAGGGTCCCAGAAACACTGGGTCTTTTCCCCCTGCATGTTTTTCCTTTCTGAAGACTTTCTTTCTTGTGGAACTATCTTTTCCTTTGCTCTAAAGACCTGAGCGTGCCCATTCACATATCCAAGTTGGCACCCCATCATCCACTCATTAAGACAATTACTTAGCATCCATTCGTAATCATATTCTGTTTACCCAAAATGGGCCAGGTCCTAGCCAGGTACCCAGCATACACACAGATTAATCAGACCTTGCCAGTACCCTTGAGTTGTTCAGAGGCAATGGAGGAGGATTGCATTGTGTTGGAGTCCCAACAAGAAGGAGATTGCACATGCAAATTAAGACAATTTCATAGGATTTCTTTACAAAGAGACTAATTATAAATGAAAGGGTGGGGACAGCAACAGCATGGCAAAGGAGGCAAGGGAGGGGACGCATCCAGGAAGCCAACAAAGTAAAAAAGGCTTGTGTACAGTGGGCCATCAGGAGAGATGCGGCCATCTTCTGTCAAGGAACACAGCTAACCCAGAGCAACCTCACAGAGAGGGAGCGTGGCATTGACCTTCCTCCCTCAGAGCTTCTGAAATTTTCCCATTGGCTGACTTGACCAGCAGCTCAAGGGCAAGCGAGCACATTGATTTATTCTACAGGGTATGTCCAACCCTTGTCCCATGCTATAATAAAAACATGTTTTTAAAGGTATCTTGTATATATCTATCTATCATCTATCTATCTCTATCTCTATCTATCTATCTATCTATCTATCTATCTATCTAATGTTTTATAGGAAGCCTAAGACAATTCCTCTTCACTCAATGCAGCCCAGGCAAGCCTGGTGTGTATAACCTGTGGGTCACAATTTGGGACACACCTGCCTCCCAATGCAGAGGGCAGGTGGGAAAGAATGGAGAGTAGGTCTGGAAGAGTAAACATATGATGCCCATTATGTACACATATAGAAAGTGACTCCAGAATGGTTAAGAATCAACAGCTGGGAGCCCTGACAGATTGGGAGTCATTCCCTATAATTCTTTGATCTATTCCACTCCATTACCAAATTCACAGGGTTGGAGTCGATCTCCTTGCCACAAAGTTTTTCACCTCTAATCCTTTTCAGAATCATTTCTTGTCATGCCCCTACCTTGCTCTCACACTTCCACTATGACTTGGATATTTCCCTTTCCAGGAAACCCAACACACCCCCTTCCTCTGGGCTGTGCACTTGCCATTTTCCATCCCCACCTACACCCAGCTGGAGTTACTACTCCCTTCTTACTTGCCCTGACAACTCTCAGTTGACCTTAACAGCATCTCAACTGACTTGAACATTAAGGTATACAGAAGAGAAATCATACACCCACGTATCTGCCATCCGTATTGGAAAAAAAATTTGCAATTTTGCTATATATGCTTCAGATCTTTTTTAAGAAAAGAAATAAAGCATCTCAGACACAATAGAAGCATCTCTTACATTTCTTCTTCTTGAAACAGTATTTTGAAGTTAATGAGTGCTCACTTCTCTATTTTTTTACACTTTTGCTGGCTATCTCTGCTTCAAAAATGTACATAATTACCATTATATTACAGAGATCATTTTATAGCTTGCTTTCACACTCAACATGATGTGGGCGGTTTGCTTTTTTGTTTATTGGACAGTCTTAAGAGATCCTACTGGATTCCCTATAATGACGGGGGTCAAGTAATGATGTCTTGCTCACTCTTGACTTAAGAATAGCTTTTATATGCATCAAAATTTTATAAGCATCAAAATTGCAGTTGCTAACAGGTCTTGTTACAGTTTCTTATTTCCCAGTATAACAATGTGACTGATCGTATCCCTGTGATCTTATTAGAGGGAAAGGTAATCTTACCAGAGAAAAGAGGCAAAGGAGGCTGCTGCTGCTACTCCAGTCCTCACCCTCTAGTTTGGAAGGTCTCCCGATGCATTCCTTGTGTAAGTGCTTGCTGTATGACCACCTCCAGCTGCTATTCATAAATAATAAAATTGTTTTGTGGTTTCAATTCATTTCCTATGTTTACTATCACTACAATATTTATTAAATTTTCCAGACACATAGAGACACTACTTTTCAATGAGAAGAAAGATGAAAAGCTTGGTAGATTATTATTTAGTGGTTCTTTTCACTAAGTATAGAGAAGCATGGATCCTTCATCAAATATCAGCTAGTTCTGGAGCATCTTTGACCTTAGATTCAACACATCGTATGCTTAAATTCATGGCCAGAACACTCCGCTGGTTCTACAGAAGTCATTCTAATGAGGATTGGACTGGAGAACCTAAGGTACATCATGCCAGGAGGATTGTTCCTATTACTAATTCCAAAGATTTTAAGAACACACCATACAACCTACCACATTTATAATCAACATTATGCTTCTAAGTTGCACCTGTTGTAACATTTAGAGATCTATTTCTTTTATGTACTGATTATATTACAACTTATTTTCCTTTTCTTTATTGATGGCCATTTAAACTTTTCAACCTTCTGCTATTATCAACAATGCTGCAATAAGAAGTCCTTGAGTTCATATTAAAACACCTTCTGCAGGGTATAATGGTATATACAGTCATGCACCTCATAAAGATGTTTAGTCTACTATGAACCACATATGTGACATTGGTTTCATTAAATTATAATGGAACTGAAAAATTCCTATTGCCTAGTGACGTCGTAGCCATCGTAAGCACTATACATTACTCACCTGTTTATGGTGAAGCTGGTGTAAAGAACCTACTGTGCTGTCAGGTATATAAAAGTGCAGCTTATACAATTACATATAGTACATAATACTAGATAATAAACCACTATGTTTTGCTGTGTATAACAATGTATTTAGTATGCCATACTTTTAATTGTTGTTTCAGAGTGACTCTTTCCACTTGGTGAAAAGAGGGAACTGTAACTAGCCTCAGGCAGGTCCTTCAGGAGAATTCCAGAAGGTGTCATCTTCATGAGAGGGGACAGGCCCTGCCACCTTACTGTCCCTGAGATCTTCCAGTGGGACAAGACATGAAGGTTGATAACAGTGATATTGATGATCTTGACCTTGTGAAGGCGCAGGTGCATGTGTGTGCATGTGTGCACACATGTTTGTGTGCATGTGTTAGTTTTTTAATGAAAAGTCTTAGTGAGCAAGATAAAAAAGCAATTAAAAATGGAAAAAGCTTATTGAATAAAGATATAAAGAATATTCACATGCAGTGTGCTTTTATTTCAAGCTGAGTGCTATTATAAAAGAATCACATTTAAAAAATTAAAATATCTACAGGTTTAAAATGTTACAGTAAGCTTAAGTTAATTTACTATTAAAGAAAGAAAAAAACTTTAATTAATTGGGTCCACAGTTTGCGAATTCTACAGCAGTGCTCAGTCATGTCCTTGACCTCACACTCCCTTGCCGACTCATCAGAGCAAATTCCACGCCTGTGAGCTCCATCCATGATAAGTGCCCCATATGTCTGTGCCAGTTTTTGTCATTTATGTCCTATTTTTTGGCATTTTTGCAGGCTTAGATATGCTTACATAACAAATCCTTATCATTGTGCTACAGTAGCCAGCGGTGCTTAGTATAGTATAGAGTATGTGAACATACTCTATGATGTTCACCCAATGAGAAATCTCTTAATGGTGCATGTCTCAGAACATATCCCTTTTCCAACATGATGCATGACTGTGCTCAGAATTAACATTACTGGGTCACACGATATGTAGCCATCTACGTGCCTAATACCACGCCAAATTCCTCTCCAGACTGATGAATCTGTTCACATTCCACCTAGTAGTATCTGAGAGTTCCTATTAGTACTTCATTTTTCAACATTTCTAGATTTCAAATTTGGGGACAGTACCCCTTTGTTGGGAAGCTGCATGGTGTGGGAGAAACAGCCCGCAACTGTTTAGAAGAGACTCCAGTCATGGTGTTCTCCCTGCCTAGCTACAGGACTTGTACAAAGATGTTCACCTCTCACAGCCTCTGTATCCTCATGTTTAAACTGAAACGTAGTTCCTCCCAGTCTTAGCTTTCTGAATTCTATGCTTTAAATAGTGGCTGAGTAAAGGGGGCGAGGAAGCCTGCATTCATTCTTGCAAATCTTTTGCTCTTCAGATCCTTATTGTACCCCACTCCATCCTGGGTCCTGGATATCTTTATAACATTGCCAACATCCCTGTTCCATACACCTCACACTTGAGTCTCAGAGAGACCAGCAAGTGGAGGCACCCAGGCCCATGGAATCCCAGACCAGGGCTGGTCTGGAGAGGTTTCCTGGTGGAAGTTATACTGTGTATTAAGGCTGAGTGGAGTCAGTCAGGGAAAGTTCAAGAAAAGTCATTCCAAGAAAGGAAAGCCCTGGATGCTGGAGGTGGCCTTGGGCATTTAATGATGGGTGAAATAATCCAGATCAATTCTGTTGCTAAGTGTTGTTGGAAGCATGACCTGAGATGAACATAGAAAACCAGGCAGAGGCCAAACTTCACATGACTCTGTGCTTCAAAATCTTGATGTTTCTCATGATGTCACTCTAATTTTTCACCAGATGCCTACTGACCCAAGGAGAATAGATGGTTTATTAGGAGGTGAGAGCTGAGGTTCAGGGGTGCAGCTGGCAGAGCTGAACAGCATTCCTTTGTTAGATAACACCAATGGCAGAGAATTACACTCTAGGGAGTTTCAGGCAGAAATTCTTGGACATGGGAGGCGGGAGTGGGATGGGCAGTGCTTTTCCCATCTGGGACACCAAGACATAAGAAAAGAACCAGCTAGCAGCTGCTTGGATGGCAAGTGAAAGCTTCCTGAGCCCCTTGGGGGAAGATTTTTCACATATCTCTGTGGAAGCATAGAGGTTTGTAGGATTTAAAGGACATCTGGATAAACCATTTAGTTTCTATCCCTTCACTTCTCACTTCAGGTAGCATCAAACTTGGAATTCTGTTCTTGGACTCCAGCAGTAACAAAGAAGTCTCTGCAGAGGCTGTAGGTGCTGGATGCCAGTACCTTCTGGCTTCACTCATGCGTGGGAATGCAAGAGGGGACTCACTGGAAAGACTTCGCATGGTCTAAGAGCTGGATATCTTATTTGCAGTTTCCCTTGAGTCCTTCAGGGAAGGAAGGTAGATGGTCTTGTAGGCTCTGTTGCTTTCAAAACCAGTCTGGTTCTAGCATATTTCCTGAGTGGCATTTTACCCAAGTCTAGATGACCTCAGCATGGAATAGCTTGAAGGGGTAGTAGAGCTCTCTAATCTTAGCACTTTGGGTTCTGATAGGGAAACAGAGGCCCAGAGAGGGCTTGGCTTACCCAAGGTCACAGGATCAGTTGGCAGGATTGGGAAGTGGTGGTTGTGATAAGAATTAGAATCTTATGCTTTTACTCTGTGTCCCTAACTGCTTCTGCTCAGTAAAAGTCTTCTGAAAGTTAATCTCAAACCTTTAATGATACATGACTTTTTCTTTCAAAAAAAGTTTTCATGAGCAGTTCACATTTCAAAGTAATGCTGTTAGGAAGTACACGGATGGGCTGCTGTTCTACCAGATTTTAAAATCACATTTTCAGCTGTTTATAAATGTGTTAAGGGAAAGTGAAATTTAGGGGGGAAAAAGTGAATGGAAAGACCAATAGATAGGGTTTGGTTGTCCTTTGGAGAATGTTCTGAATTTGGCCTTCTGGCTCTTCATGGCTCTAGTGTCTGAGGATGTTTGCAAGACTTTGTTTGGACTCTGCCTTTCCTTGTGATAGTCAAAGTCTGGCCTTGGGAGTAGAGGCTCAGGTAATTTGAGGGAAGACTTTGCAGTTGACCATTTCTACAGCCCTTCAGGAGGATGACTGAACTGGGGGTGGAGAGTCACACTGAATCAGGTGCCCAGACTCACTATCTGAGATGACCAGTGCTGGGACATTTTATTGGAAGGAAGGAAGTGGTCACTGCTTACTCCTTCTCCTCGCCCATAGGAAAAGCTCAGTTCCTCACTCTTTCTTAAAAGATATGGCCTATATCCAGCCTCCCTCTCTAATCTCATCTCTTGCTTCCTAGCTTCTCTATTTCTATCTTTTTTCTAGACTTTCTCCAGTTGCTGATTTATGAGGACTTTCACATTCTGCTTCCATACATTCTGCCCTTCTACAGGCTCCACCTCACACTCTTTTCATGTGTGGTTCCATCTCATTCTTTGGGTCACCATTGTAACTGTCACCTCTTCAGAGAATACTTAGCCCCAACCCATCTAAATGCCTCACATTACTGTAGTCACTCACAGCACTCTGCTGTTTGTTTTGTTTTGTTTTGGGTTGGGTTGGATTTGGTGCTGGAGCATGAACCCAAGGTTGCTCTATCAGTGAGCCTCTCTACCACCTCCAGCCCTTTTTCCAAATTTTATTTTGAGATAGGTTCTAAGTTACCCAGGCTGAACTCAAACTTACCATTTTCCTGGCTCAGTCTTTTAAGTAGCTAGAATCACAGGGACATACTACCATGCTTACCACTCTCACACGCTCATGTGTATGTGTGTGTCCTTATTTAATGTGTGTCTCTCCCGTACTCATAGGTGAGATAAATCAAACCCACATGTGTAAATACCATATTGTCTCCCTAGCATAAGAAACTGAAAAAGTATATATGATCCAAAATCTACAATAAATACTATGTAAGGGTAAAAAAACTGCGCAAAGAGCAAAAGTAATTGGGAAGGTAAAAGGGGGAAAGAAGGAAAGGAAAAGGAAAAAGATATAAATCTGTATATATGTATTCGTAAGATAACTAAAACGAACATACTGCTGAATGTATTAGTTATTGAGAAAGAACGGCTAATACTCATATGATTAGATCAATTTCACATGTCTATATCTGTTAATGTAAACAATCATTTTGAAAGTAACGATATGCAATATTGCAACCATTGTCAAGTTTCTATCATCCTGTTTTGTAAGCCTGCAATGTTACTGTTGTGCATTTGCTCTAGTCGTTTGTTTGTCTCCTTTGCTTTTTGTCTTTCTTAAATGTGTTTCTTTTTCTCTTAAATAAAAAAATAGAAAAAAAATAATGTGTGTCTCTCCCATTAGACAGAAAACTTCATGGGGCAGGAACCATGACATGTTTGTTTTTCTTACATCCTCAGTCCTAGCAGAGTACCAGGCACAAAACGATGCCCACCAAATATTTGTTGAATGAGTTTTAAAATGTGCCTTGAAGGGTTAAGACTTGTTTAAGGTATGGGTAGACTAATGGTGTGAAAAAGACTGGAAAATTGGAGAGGGCACAGAGTTTACACAGGGCCCTGGGATTCTGGAGTATGGAAGTAAGACATTTTCAATAAGTAGGGACATCAGGAGAAATACCCCTATTACTGAACATATGAAAGCATAAGCAGTGTTTGGCAAGGAGCCTGGGGCAATGGAGAAATTGTTTGTCATAAACTAGGAGTAGTGTGTGTAGTGCTAAAATTGGGAAAGAAGACCCACATTGGGAGGCCGGGGTGGGGAGTAGGATCACAGAGCCTTGCTGGAGTGAAAGCTCAGGAGGGAAGATTGTGGCCCCTCTGGAAGACCTGCTCACAGACTAATCACTCATCATCCTAGGGACGATTGTGCGCATATATGCAGCTAGCAGAGCAATCCCAGCATGAGCTATGACCTGGGCACAATCCACATGGCTTTTATGAACATAAAAGGTATTTGGCCCCTATGAAGCACCCCAGAAGATCCCTGTGACATCTAACTCCCATCCCTTCTTTGGTCCCAATGAAGTATACTTCTTTCCCCTCCTGGTCACTCTTTTAGTTGTTCTTCCAAGGTTTCATTTTCACCTTTTCAAGAGCCTTTATTCTTCATCTGTCTGCTGACCTTTGTCACCCAGTCTTGAGTTCCCTCCTCTCTAGGCCTCATTTTACTAGCCCATTACATCAGCTCAGCTTTCCTTACCATTATTATCTCTCTTGTGCCTGCTCTGCAAAATTGCAGCCCTGCATGAATGGAGCCCATTCCATCTTGTCTTGTACCTGGGCTGCTAATAGTAAATGTGGTGGGCGCATTTCTTTGTGACCTCGCAATTTCTGATACTGAATAAACCTAAAATATTGTCTGTTTAGGGGACTTCCCCGATGGTCTCTTTTTGTCTGACTTGCTTTTTCTTCCTTGTGATCATTTTGAATCATTATAACTCTCTCCTCAACTTCTCCTTCTTGACCTCCCACCCAACTTTCATGAAGTGACCTCATATTCTATTCTTCAGTGAAAATAAAGGTCATTGTATATGAACTTTCTTGACAGCATGACCCAAAACCTACAAATTAACCTGCATGGGGGATCTTTTCCTCTTTCTTCTGTACTGACCAGTGCTCTGTATCCTAACATCTTTTCTCTCTAAGAGGAGACTTTGCCATTGATTATCCATTCACAAGAAAGTAGAGTCCACAAATCTTTGTTCTTTGCTTTGTCCCCAGTGACTAAAACAGTATGAGCACATAAAAAGGTGTTTGAGAAACATTTGTTGATTTCTCTCCTCTACCTTCAACCTCTGCCTCTCTATTGATTCACTGCAATAGCCATTGAACTTGCTCAAGATTTTTCATCACTTAAAACAAAAACAAAACAAAATCACAACAGAAACCTTTTGACCTGGTGCACTTTTCCCCTGGCTACAGCTCTGTTCTTATCTCCACTTGCCAGCGTATACTTGAAGGAGTTACTGAGTTACTGAAGCCCCATCACCATTGCATCCCCATTCATTCACACCTCCATTCTTCGTCACTTGGCTCCAACCTTCAAAGGCAATTGGTCTCCCCAAGGACCCCATTTTTGCTAAGCACAGTGCACATTGTGTGTGCTTCAGCATAGCTGAACACTTGGCAGTGGTTGTCCCTGCCTGCCTCTCTTTTTTTTGAAAATGTCCCTCTGCTTTCCATGACCTCACAATCCCCCAGCTCTCTGCTGTTCTATTCTCCCTACACAAATCTTTCCTTCTATCCACTCCACCCTCCAGCCAGCAACATCTTCCAGTTTCAAACTGGATCGTGTCACTCTCCTTCAGCCCTCTGTGGTGGCCTGGTTGTCTTCTGGATGACATCTAAATCCTTTGCATGAGATGGTTGAGACTCAGCCTGTTGGACCCATCCATGAGGAGCTCTGAAGCCTCATCTTGGTAGCTACATGTTCCAGTCTACTAGAGCTTGTGACACAATCTCTCTCTTCTAGACCTTTGCTGTGTTGCCTCTGTTTCTCTGACCATCTATTATTTTATTCTTAACAGCTCACTTGATTTCTCGACTATAACCTTAAATCAACCCTAGGTGTGTCAGGTCCCTGTTGTCTAGGCCTAATCTTATTAAGCCTGGACTTGTTTGGCACTTCTAATCCTCTGCCAACACTTAATAATATCTCAGATTCTTGAGAAGTGTATTATAGTATGAAAAATGCATTTACATTCAGTTTCTAATCTGATTTTCTCAATGGTCCTGTGAGGCAGGAATATTCACTGTTGGCTTCACTTCACAGACAAGAAAACTGAGGGACAGAGTTTCTATCCCTTGTCTAAAGTCATACATTGAGTAAATACTGGATTTAATACTTGAACCCAGATCAGCTCAATGGTAACCTCACTGAGTCCTTGTTTACCAACCTGGGTCCACACTCCCTCACCCCTCCCAGTGCTAACTTTGTAGAGTATCTCCCATCTCCAGCAGCTCAGCCTTGGTTAGTCTCCTGATCTGAGACCACAGCTCCGAGAGGGCTTCTTACCAGCCTGCCCTCAGACACACCTCCTTAGAAATGCCAGGCAAAGATTGCAGAGAACAGATGGCAGGAATATACTGCAGCAAAGGATCGTTGTTACTTAGGATGAAATGTTTTCTTTTCCATGACTCCATTTCCCCAGTGAAGGGTGGATCATCTATGGACATGACTAAAAGTAAGTGAATAAGAAAGACAGAGACGAATGAGGTAGGAGACTGTGGGAAGATGGCAAAGAGTTAGAAGTGGGCAGGGAGTCTTCAGTCTGAAGGAAGACCTGTCAGAGGAGAAAAGCTAC
The DNA here is from genome assembly GCA_004363535.1 of Dasyprocta punctata. NCBI lineage: Eukaryota > Metazoa > Chordata > Mammalia > Rodentia > Dasyproctidae > Dasyprocta > Dasyprocta punctata. The sequence continues at coordinate 19,983 of RJWM01012669.1, forward strand.
TGCTGAGTGCACGCCCTGTGTCCCCATACCACACACATCTGCACAGCTTCCTGCTGCCTCTAGTCCAAGTCACTCCCTCCTACCCCTGATTAATAAAACCAACATCACTGTCCCTGGCATGTTGCAAACCTTGGTACACATGCCATCAAGCTCACCATCTGCTTTTAATCAGCTTCTCAGTGTACCTTTGATTGTAGCTTTGCCCGAGCCTGTGCTGATGGGTCCCCTGATGCAGCTACACAGCTGGGCTGTTTCCAAAGGAGCTGGAGAACATCACCTGAAGATGGTCTCTGAAAGTGGGCTCTGTCCTTGTACAAGGTAACCGAGTATTTTTATATTGGTAAAGAAGGGGAGGAGACAGGACAGCAGGGCTCTGCAACAGCAGGTGGAATGAGGTTTCTTTACACCATGGACTCTTTTTACTGAGTGAGTTAATACAGCTACTAAATCTCTCTGAGCCTGTCTTGCTTCATTTGCACAAGGATTGGGATTATAGAATTTTACTGTCCCAAAGTCGGGAGGTGAAAATATTTATTCATTTCCTTTTCCAGGACTATAATCTATGGTGCTAGCATTTGGTAACTATTCATGTTTCATCTTAACGACCTTTAAATTTGAGACTGGTAAGAAGTAGGCAGGTGTGGTAAGCAGAAAAATAAAACTCAAGATGTTCACATTCTAATCCCTGGAACCTGTACATATTACTTTACATGACAAAAGGAGCCTTACAGATGTGATTAAGGATTTCAAGATGGACAGAAGACCCTGAATTATCTAGGTAGGACAAGGGGTCTTTTAAAGAGAGAGATCAGAGAGAAGATGATCAAAGCAGAGTTAGAGACCAGAGTGACGTGAGATAATAATCTGGAATGCAAGTGCCCTGTAGAAACTTGGAAAGGTAGAAATCAGATTTCCCCAGAATTCCGGAATGAGCCAGTCTTGATGTTAGTCTAGTGAATCTGGCATTAGATTTTTGATCACCAGCACTATAAGAGAATGGATTTGTGTTAAATCATTAAGTTGGTGGTAATTCTGCATAGCACTAATGGAAGATAATATGGCAGGATTAATTTTATCCATAAGCATAAAGAAAAATTCAAGACATGTAGAAGGACCACTCTGTCCAAAACCCTACTCTTGGAGACCTCCTGATTAGAGACATTCCTCTGGGCCTGGATGGTGACATCTCCAGTGAAACACACTCACTTCCATAGCATCACTGACCAATGGAAATACAAAAATATTTAGGTCATGACATATTACAAAGGTAATTTTAAAATTACTAGTAGACACACTAAAAAGACTGAAAGTGGCTAAAATCAATTTGAACAGTACATTTTATTTAATTCAATATATGCAAAACGTTAACAAAATGTTAGCACTTGAACTAATTGCCACTATAAAAAAATTTACAAAGGTATTCATATTCTTTCTTGTTGTTTTTGAATTGTCTTTGAAATTGAGTGTATTTTACATTTGCAGCACATCTCACCTTAGACCAGTCACACGAGGCTATGAGTTGATCTTAGGTGCAGTAGGTTCTTAAAGGTTAAGTCTGTCAACTTCTAAGAGTGGATCCACTCATCAGACTCTTCCTCATTGACCTCAAGTGGACAAAGGGCCTAGGGAAAGTAATGCTATGGAAAGTCTATAAAGTATAAAGGAGACTCTTACAAATGCTCACTCCAGGTCAAGACAATGGCTAGTGAGGAGCAGGGCTAAATCCAATGGTGCCGCCTGCCTGCCCGGCACAATAACAGGACCTCAAGGTGGAGCACAATGCCTAAACTCCACCGGACACACTGTTCTCTAAACTGCTTTTCATCCTCTTGGTAATGTACATAATTTGGATGCTCCAAATTCTTTGGTATTCTTCAAGTACCTAAACGTAAGTGACAGTAAGCCAATGAATCAAGAGACATGTACACGCTGTTTTTTTTTTTTTTTTAGGTCATTGTATCTTTGCTCTGGCAAACTATGTAAGTTTCCTGCCTGCTCTGAGAGCTCACCAAGGGGGCTCCATCTCCCCAGTGCTATGTCCTTGGCTACTTCTCAGGGTCCTCATTATCTCAAGGGCTTTGCTTCTGATGCCTCTGGGAGACATACTAGGAACCACAGAACTCAGGAGCATGGGAGATGTTTTGGAGTTCAGCTTGGAATGCCTGACCCTGAGCAGGGCAGATGGTGCCTGATCCTGAGCTAACGTGTCAGTTTATGGCTCATAATAAATGACTGAAGTGACGTGGTTCCAGCCTTCCAAGGTCAAACTCCAGACCTGGTCCTGCTCTATCACTATGTCTGTGCATGCCCAGGTTTACCCTCTTTTTGCTTCTTATTGCTATCCTCTGGCCCTTGGCTCATGGCTATGCAGATGGTTCACTGCCTCACCTGCCAGACTACAGCTGTCTCTTCCATCCCTTCCTGTCCTGCCATAGCTTCCACTGATGCAGACTAATCCCTGTCAATTGACCTCTAGAATCTCTCTCATTGTTTCTGCCTGTCATGCAGATCCAAAATGCCTCCAATGTAATAAAGATAATAGTCAACGCCTGACTAGTTTTGACACTTGTTAGGCAGTATTTTAATGGTTTTACCTATGATAACTCTAGATACAGTAATTCACATGATCCCTATTTTATCATAGATAACAGAAGTATAGAGAAGTTAAGGTTACACAGCCATTGCAGGAGTCAACTTTCAATCAAGGTAGTCAGACTTTAGAGCAAGAAATATGACATCAAGCTGCTCTCCTCATAGTGTTTCATGAAGCCTGATGCAGCCCCAGTGTACGGTTTGAGTTCCATAGGAGCTGGTTGAAGGCAGCAAAGGAGGAATCTCTTTTACAGTTCTGACTCCAAGTGTCAATATTCTTCAACATTCCAACAAAGTGGCCTCGGCAGTCTCTGTTGGGAATTCATCTGAAGGAACAGGAATAGGAGTACACCTGTTCCAATCCTCCAGGGTGATAGCTCACCTCTCATAAAAGCCTTGCTTTGGTGGGGACACATGCAATGTGGAGAGCTCCTTGACTGACCCGTGGGCCCTGGACACTGATTTCTCAGCATTCTGAGCACTGGCCCAGGATGAGAGAGGCAATTGCTGCTGTCCTTTCCATGCCTTACTGCCAGGGCCAGCTCTCTTCACAGTTAGGCTTTGCCACCCTGCTCTGTAGTCAGGAGAAGCCTGCATAAGGGAAGGGGCTGGGCTGTACTGAGCTCTATCCCCAAGGGCAGGTGTCAGGGAGTAGGAGGGTGGCACCAGCTCCAGCTCATTCAAGGTGGAGGTGTGGTAGGATGGAGTTGTGGGTGCAGAAAGGCCAGCTTTAAAAGCCACCCATTGCTGGTGAGAGGGGTTCTTTTGTTCTTATTCCTAGGATACTCTTAGAAAAGCCATCTGATGTGACATCGTGAGGCTTTGTTTGACAGCTACTTTCTGACTAGTATTTCAGGTAAAGAAGAATTCAGTTTTACCTGGGGCCAAGGAATAAGAGAGTTTTAAAAACCAAGCACCAGATCCTGTCATGTTTTTATTGTGCTGTCTAGGTTAAGTTCAGGACCTTCCACGGGGCATTTCAAGTCCTTCAACAGTCACCTCTCCATTGTCACCTCCTACTATGCCTCAGCAAGGTGATGGGGAAAGTTGGAGCTAGGTGGAACCCACAATTCATACTGATGAAACCAGGGCTCGGAAAGACTAAGAAATCTGTCCAAGGTCATACTGGCTTTAGAGTCAGAGGGTCTGATTCCAGGCTTGGCCTTTTCACTTCTGAGCCATGTGACTTAGTGCCATGACAATTTCTCTAAGCTTTGGCCTCCTCATTTGTAGAATAAGGACAATAATAGTAGGTCCCACAGGATTGAGAACCATAAATGAGAATATGCATCTATTTCTCTGTGGAGCTCAGCTATGAGTTAGAAAGTTATGTATCGATTTACGAAGAGGCAGTGTTGCAAACTTGGTCACTGGTAGTGCCCTCTCTGCACTGTCTTGCCTCTCTGCCATGCCTCTATTAAAGAGAGCCTGGTTCCTAATTATGTATTTCCTTGCCTCCACACCTTTCCACATACCATCTACTCATCATGGGAAATTAATTTCTTCTTTTCCAGTTGACTAAATTGACAAAACACACTGTAAAGCACAATATGCATATCTTTTGCTATTAGCATTCACTTCGGGGCCAACTTTATCATATTCAGGAAAAGGTTCTTCTTCTTTTTTTTTTGTAGTCCAGAAATATATTTATTTTAGTGTATTTTATTTGCAGGGCTTAAAGTGTGTTTATTTTGGTACTTGTGCTCTTTAAATCTACCTTGGGTGAATATACAGTTGAGTTTTATTTTAATTTCTCATTGTGGTTAAAATGCACATAGCATAGAAATTTCCATGTTAACCACTTAAGAGAGTGTGTTAAAGGATTCTTCCATAAAGCATCCTTGCATAATCCAATCATATCCCTAAAACTTGTTCCTCATCTCATGCCAAGCCTTTAGCTCAGGCCAGCTCCACCTGTCTATAGTAAGAAGGCTTTCTGGGCACCCAGACCTCCTCAAAGTGAGTGTTTCCTTCCACCTTTGCTCTTAGTTCTGGAGATGTCCTCGTGGTGATGTGATCTTGACACAGAGTAAGACTTTCTGACGTGGGGTTTTCTTGGCCCTGATGCTGCATTTCTTAAGATTTTTCACTTGGATTTGTCTGGGAAAGGCTTTCATCTGGTCTGACCTGGATATCTATCACTGTCCCAGTCCTTGCCTGAGTAATGGTTCCTTTGGCCATCGTGTTCCCACCCTTCTGCTTACAAAGTCTCTGTCCTTCCGGGCTCAGAGAAGAGACCCCATCCCAAGCTTGCCGATCCAATGTTCAGAGAGAGAATGCCAAGAAGAAACCATCTTGCCTGACCTTGACTGACCCTTGGGGATGGACATTTTTATTTGGTGTGGCTCATTTTATTACTCTGACCTCTACCCTGCCTCTGTGTAACTCAGAGCCACCGTAAGTGTGGTCTTCCTCTGAGTCACACTGTGCTGAGAGCACTACCTATGGATTCTCATTTGATCCTCACAACAACCCTAAGGAGTGGGTATTATCTCCATTATTTACATAGTGCAACTGAGGCTCCAAGAAGTGAAAAGATCCATCCAAAGGCAAGTCCGTCTAACCCCAAAGCCAGTGTCCCAAACCAGAACAGAAGTACCTGCGGTCTACTCCATTCACCTTCTCACATCCTTATCTCTTTGGACATTTCTGTTGAAATCCATGATGCCCAGCCTCCATCCAAGTCAGCTCATTGCCCCTGGGCACTAGAGGTGCCATGATTTCCTACCACTCAGTCTGCCGGGTATCAGATTCAGGCTCAGGGCAATCTCTTCAGCTAAAAGCAACAAAGCCTTAAACCTGATCCACGCCTAAAACTAGATTTACTGTACATGCAGACAAAAATGGCCTCCATTTTTGGCCAAGGATTATAAAACCCTGTGAAGGTCAGCCATGCTGGTGTTTATTCACTCACCAAATTGTTCACTGAGAATGCCCCAAGACCACACCACCTTTGGGAGTTTAGGCCCATCCATGTCCAGATTTTGGGGTGTTTGTATTAGCTGTGTTAGCCATGAATATCTGAGTAACCACAGAGTCTTGATTTTCCCTTGAAAAGAGAATGGAACCCATCCTAATTCTTTCTTACCTCTGTGATCTGCTCTTTGTTTTGACTAGATGCTTTCATATTAAATAGCTGCAGTCACAATGAATACACAGTTTCATATTTTGATTTTGTTATTTATAGCAACCAAATCTATCCTTCTGCCTGTTTCTGTGAATAAAGTTTTATTAGAACACAGTCATGTCTGTTCATTTGCATATCATTTGTGACTACTTCTAAGCAGCATGGGAGAGCTGGGTTAAAAACAGAAATTTGAGGCCTGCAAAGCCCAAACTATACTTTCTGGTCCTTTGCAGAACTAGTTTTCCAACCTCTGATGTAAAAATGTTTCCACAATGTTAGATAGTCTTGCTGGTTATAATAATTGATGGCTACACAATACAGTACTTCACTTAGTAGCCTGTGATTTTTTTTAACTCAACATTTCCCATGTGGTCAGATACATTTGTTGGTCTTGATAATGTATAAAGAGATACTTTGTGCTTCTGTTGAACTGTTTTCTTATGAAAATTTCCCACAAGGAATCATAAATCATGACATTTGGCATGATTACCAGGGAGGGTGAAAATTCTGTCCATGTTGTGTGTGTTTGCCTTGGTTCTATTTTTAAAAATGACTTTCCACCTGGATCCAAGATCTCTTTGAAGCTTTCTGCTTACTACACAGAAGGTTGTTCTTTACCATTGGTCTTGACAAGACTAGCAGTTTCTTCAATTCTTCTCTTCCAAGCTTTGGTCCAATTTCTATTTCTATTCCTCCAGTCCTCCTCTGCAAACCCCCACTCTCTGGAGTGGTTCTTGTTTCTCTGCTCATTTCTCATTTGCAATTCCCATACCCTCAAAGGCATCAAGCATTCAGAATAGATCTCTTAGTGAACAACAAAGAAGAGTTCAGACCAGTTCATGCATGCAGATAATGGGGGAGGGAGCAGCCTATCCCAGCTATCCTCCCTACACTGTGGGGTTTAACAAAGCATTGGGCTCCCAAATCCAAGAGCTGTTTGTCAAGAGATTTATGAATCTCTCCTTTTGGCCCTGCCTTCAATTCATTTCCATGTTTTCTACATCCTCTGGCTTTTCGGAAACTTTCCACATATTGGCTTCTGATTTATTGCACACATAGACTATTTCTATGGGAGAGCAGCTAATAAAAAAGGAAAAGCTCTAAAAATGGATTTTTGCTGAACACTGCTTGCCAGTGAGTTTCTTTAATTGTGGCATTAGGAACATAAGCAATTACTATCATCGACATAGTAATTTGGATCCTTGGAGAAGCTTAGTTATTCTGGGAGGCCAAGCCTCAGTGGTTTAGTGTTGTTGGCTTGAAGATCTCATCCTTCCTAGTGATTGATGGACGATCTCTCTCTGGGAAGACTGGCAGGAAGCCAGAGGCTGGAGGATCTCCATCAGAAACCTTGAAGGCATCTCCACAGTTGTCACCTCGCTCTACCACAAGGGGAAATACAAGTGAGACTACAAACACAGTTAGAAGGGAATTTGTTCATTAGAAATGTTTCCCTTAGGATTCTGGGGAGCTGTGATGTGGCATTTGGGCTTGCTTCTAACAGTGCTGTTAAGGTGGATGTTGCGGTCATGGATGGTCCAGAGCGTATCCATGGCACCAGCACCCACCTTACCAGCCACAGATACACACTGCACTATCTGTGACCCACCCATAGGAGTGGTAGTGAGCTATCCTCAGCCCACTTGCCACAATTGTCAGCCCTTGTGAGGGAGAGGGGTTGGTTTGTGGAGTGGGGCAGAGCTGCCCAGGTAACTGCTAGATGCCCTTCTCTCCCAACATGTGGCCTGCGTGGATATAGGTGCAGGGTCCCTCTGAAGCCCTGTCCTTGGAGTGGTAGTGGTTTCTAGCTACAGGCAGCTGAAATCTCCCTGGAAATTTAGGCTCTTTTTATGTCTATGCTATCATTGACCCAATTTTCCAAATGAGCAGTTACAGAAAACAAGCTGCTAATTTAGCAGCTACTGCCTTCTCTAAACAAACACTTCAGAGGCATTAGGTACATAGTAGAGCATTGGGGGAGATATATGTAGTCATTGGGCATAGCAAACAAAAGGGGCTCTGGCCTCTCTGGCTTCTGAGGGGCATCATGCTGGGCCAAGCGATGCCCAAGACAGGGCTACTTATCCATGGCTTCATCTTTGCTCTTAATTTGTGCTGGGCTATGTATTCCTCTTTGAATTTCTTGTCCTTCTTGTTAAATGTCTAAAAACGTGATCCTCAACAACTTTCACCATTTAATTTTGAGACAATGCTGTTGGGCAAAACACTAGCGATCCAGGACAACTTTCATTCATTTCCCCCTACTACACCCTCCCATCTTGCATAATAACTAAAGCGCATTTCCACAATAGACTATCTTGTTGGTACTTTTTGGCCTTTCGCAGCCTCCATAGCTTTTCTTTTCTGCTCTAATTTTCCTTCCCTCCTTTCTGTCATTCTTTCTTACCTCCTTCAACATGGCTTTCTCTTGCCAGCTCTTTTCCTCTTCCATTTTCTCTTTTCTTTTATGTCCTTTCTGCAAGCCCCACCAGAAGCAGTGTTTTGGTTAAGCTCCCGTTTTAGCTCTGTTTCTGGGAAGAATTCAGAATGGGCTGTTCCTGCCTTGTTGGGAATCTGTCACCCTCCCCTGAGATGGCTCTGTCTCCACCTGCCATTCTGGGTGGGGTCTTAGCTAGAGAAACACTTTGAAGCTGATTATATTCAGAGCCTACAAAACTTGAGGAGGACCAGTGGCTCCAGATTAGGGCTTACTCACATAATTTGTACTAGCAACATCTACCCCAATGTACCCCATTTGTTTCACTCACTATCCACTGTGGAAAGTACTCAATCCAGACTCTCTTCTTGCAGGTGAGAAACTCTTACAGCTTACCTGGTTCCATTTTATCTTACAGTTTTGGAAGCTGAGACTCCAAAGCGAAAGGTTTATCTAGATCTCATGGCTAGCTCAGGAAATGGAAACCTGGGACCAGGAACTAGCTTGCTAATTCCTCACTCAATGTCTTCTCTGTACTAGACATATGCTGCCTTCCCCAGCCTGCACTGAGTGGACCCCAAATCTATGGCCTTGGATACCTGAGAAATGCCACTGCCATCTTTTGAGCTCCTGCCTTATGGAAGATAGCAAAAAAAAAAAAAAAAAAAAAAAAAAAAAAAAAAAAAAAAAAAAAAAAAAAAAAAAAAAAAAAAGGCTTGGCCCTGTCTGGTGTTTAATTTCCCTTTGTTTCATGGTGATGAAGTGACTCCTGATGAGGGACTACTAGTCACTGGTTCCTCCATCTTGTCTGGTGTGTTGCCATGATGAAGAAGAGTGCCATGTTTGAGTCAGGCTTGAAGATTCTACACCCTTAGAGACAGTACCCTTGGTTGAGTCACTTTCTCTCCAAGCCCCATTTTCCTCCACTTAAAAGGAAGATGTCAAGACTTTCTTCATAGGGATTGTGATGAGTCCATGGAATAAGTTACTTTGCTCAGAATTGAGATCATGGGAAGCGCACAAAGAATAGTAGTTATACAATTCAGCAAAACTAAAGGTGGAGAAGCTGCATAAAACCAGTGTGTGCACTATGCTGGAGCTGAGGAAGTCATTTGATTGCAATAGCCAAGTCACCTGCAGATGTGTAGGAGAAATGAGGGGCAGATTTTAAGCTGGGTTGGGAAGAAGTTTCCTGAAAACTTAGATCTATGAAAATCTAATGTAGGGGACAGATCATTCTGCTCTAGCATTCTGCACTCAGGTTTCTTTGGGTGATATTTTTCTTCCTAACTCATTGTGAGTACACCTAGGCCTGTAAGTTAGGGATGAAACAAGTGCATAGGGTATTACCTGATCATTCCCAGGAAATGTCCCTGGTGAACTCAGGGGTCTTGACCTACTGTACCTAGGGGTCTCTCCCTCTCTCTCTCTCTCTGTGTCTCTCTCTCTCTCTCCCCTGTCTCAGGTTTTCTGGATAAGTGGTTCCTAAGCCTGACTTGGGCACCAGAATCATCTGGAATGAAGATAGAGTTAAAGGTTTCTGGAGCAGGGCTGTGGTTTCTGGATATCCTGGGTGAGGCAAGTGAAGTGTCCAGGATCCAACATTCAAGGAGGCTCCAGCTCTCCTGGTTGTCCAAGGGCGATGTCTCAAGCTGAGATTATCTCTTTCAGTTCTGCGTGCTGGATGTCTGAGTGGCTTCTTCCTAAATCTGGCTCTGTTTCTAGATCCAAACTTTTTAAACCTTGTTAAAGGAGGATAAACTCCAACCTGTTGCCTCATCTTGGCTCTTGATCTGAGTAGTGCGCATCATATGTATCCTTCCTTGGTCCTGGTTCTGGACAGAGAAGCCATGTCCAATTACCAGGACCAATTTTCATTATTTATCTCATTTTCTAGGAACACAAGAAGGAAAAATTTCCCAAATTTAAATCTTTTCATCTTTGACTTTATTTTTCTTAGTCACTTAGCCAAATCAACCCTCCTCACTCCAGGTAGAATTACAGCTTTCTGGGAATTTGCATTGACCTTGTATTTCTGCTTCCTATTATCTTCAAAAAACCCCCAACTGGGAGTCATCAGTACCCTAGCCCTCTTCAGTCCCTTCTAAATGTACAGATAGCATTTGCTAGTGCCAGGTTCGGCTGGGTCCCTGGACCAGTGGTAGCACATCTGGTTTCTGCCCTCATGAAACTAACAGTGTTATGGAGAAGCCAGCACAGAGCCTAGAAATGTATTCTGTAACTTGTATTGAGAACTATGATGGAGATGCCTACGGTAGAGCCTAACATCACTGACCAGACTTAGGGACCAGATAGCAATGCCATCCTAAGAAATGATGCTAAGAAGAATTCTCAGGATGGATTAAGTGGACTAGAAGGGCTCAGGAAGGAGCATTCCAGGTACCAAGAACAGTATGTATGAAGGCTCTAAACAGGGAGGGACTATTTAAGGGGCCAAAAGTCAGTAGTGGAAGGCACAGAATGGAGAAGAGGGAGAGTGGGAGTGGAACCACAAGGGCGATAAAGTGCAGGTCACATGGACATCCTGGCCTCTTCCTGCAAATGCCAGTTACATTTCATAGATTGTGGGCTGGTGAGACTCCAGCTGATTGACTTTGCAAGCACATTGCTGGCCGCGCTGTGGAGATTCGACCAAGAAGTGAGAAAAGTGGAAGTATAGAAAGTGGTGGACATGGTCTAAGAAAAAAGCGATGACAACTTACACAGGGCTGCTGGAAGAAGATGTGAAGAGAAGAGGGTGACAAATGTCGGCTCAGAGTCAATTTCTGCCAATTTCCCTCCCACCTTAGGGCTGAGAGGCCCTGTCTCTACAATACCACAGTTCTTGCGTCTAACTGAGGCTGTAGTCTGTTTGCCTCTGAAAGCTGGTCACTCATAGGAATAGGAACCATATCTTATTTTTAATTCTCACCCTGGCATGTAGCTGTGCCCGGTCCACACCTAGAGCTACAGCTCAGACTTGACAACTAGCAAATCGCAAGCACCATCTGAAAATTCAAATGCCCTCACCTTCTAAACAGCTTCAGAATGTGGGCTTGGGGTGGAGAGCAGTTGTAGATGAAGGTATAATAACTACAGATTTTTAAAATCCTGCATCTTGTGGGGGTCTGAAAGTTTCCTGAGAGTGAGACTTGGTCTGTCTGGTCATCATGGTTTTCCCGGTGCTCAGCACGCTGCCAGCTCGCATGGACGCTCAGTAAATACATGCTGAATGAATGAAAGGATGAATGAATAAATGAGTGGGTGAATGAGTGAATGAGTGAATGAATGAATGAATGAATGAATGAACTACTTCTCCAGACTACCCTAAAATGCTGTCTTACTCTGGTTCTTGGTCAGGAATCAAAAAAATGTCCTTACCCCAGTGGACCCCAGATGGGCACTTGGAGTAAAAGCCTGAAGGGCTGTTTCAAACCTGCTGCCCTTTTATCTTATTCCATCTTGGAGGTCACCTTGGGACATATAAATAGCAGGCAATTTTCTTGATGCAACTTATTTTTCTCATTTCTACAAGAATAGGAGGTCAGAGGAAGTCCCCGGAGGGGGAATTTGAAGGACCTCTAAGGACAGTCTCGGTAAATAATCAGTAAAAACAGACTTCCTTGAGATCTGTTTGTGCCCCAAAGTAGCAAAAGAGCTCACGGAGGAGTTTGCTTCTTATCCAACATGCTCTGCTTCCCTTCTGAGAAGCCTGCCTGGCCTAGGGACAGGAGGGAGAAAGAAAGGCAGGAAAGGGCCACCCTGCGTGGCTCATAACTCACTCCTCAAGCCTCACTCCACAGCCACACAATGGCCCTGAGTGAAGGGGCTTCAACTCCATCTTTCCAAAAAGGGAAGGAGGCTCAGAGAGGCTAGGTCACTTGCACAATGCCACACAGCTAGTTAGAGAAAACTGGCTCAGGTATAGGTACTCCTGTTTTCTAGACGAGTCCCCTAAACTCTCTGAACTAAAGGAATGTCCTGTAGAAGTGTGGGGATGGCACAGTGGTAAACTACAGGTAAAGAGATCAGGTTCAATAAGCAATTCTCATAGAGCAGGAAGCATGGTTAGGGTTAGGGATACAGGTAGGGTTAGGGTTAGGGTCAGGGTTAGGGATACGGGTAGAGTTAGGAGTAGGGTTAACATTAGACCAAGAATGATGAGTACACAGTACTTTGGGTCCACAAAATTGTTCTGCACCTTGAAGGGACTGTCAGTCTTCCTACCACTTTTCAGATGAGGAAACAGAAACTCAGAGATGTAGATAAAACATTCTCAGTCCCTTAAAATGCATATGTACTCCTCTCCACAGAGTTTGCGGGCTGGGGTCCCATCCGCTGGTGTCGGGGTAGCTCTCAGGAAACTGGAGTTGTACCACTGATGATTGTTAAGTCTGAGCCAATTGGAGCAGAATGTAGTGATGTTCCCCAAAGAGTTACTCATGCAAGTTGTTGAGAATGGAATGAGAAGAATGGCCATGGGCAGCCTGGCTGCAGGTCGGCGGGGGGGAGCCGGGGAGGGCGTTCTTCAATGAACAAAAGAGTTTGGGTTGGAGGTGCTAGGAGAGGGAATGCAATGTCTGTAGAGACCTTGGGCTGCTCATGCGGCAGGATGTTCAGTTTGAAAGACCTGTTCTGATGGATGCAGAGCAGGAACACTGGGATTGGACAAGCATCTGTGCAGAAAAAAGCCAGCCTGAAAAGAAGGGTGAGGAGGCCTGAATTGTCTGCATCAGGTAAAGATTCACAGGACTCTTGCTTATCCAGATACTTGGGCTGGGCATCTGCATCTGGGGGATGCAGGTGGCTTAGAGCCTCCCCATAGGGGGCTCACAGTCTATGAAATGAGGGATGATGAAGTGTGTGGGTGCTGTGATGGAGGCTTTACTGGCCAGGCATAGCGGCAAAGAGAAAGGACTTGTGTGTTTGCCACAGGACCTGGGAGGAGGCTGTGTGGAAAGCAATGTTGGGCATGATATGTACAAGACGGGAAACACTATGAATGTGAAGGCACAGGTTGGGTGATGGGTCTACATTCCAAAGGCAGAGGAGTAGGCAGGTTTTTTCTCATAACCCTCAGAAGGAACTCTGTGTACCTTGATTTTGGATTCCCAGCCTCTGAAATTGCAAGACAGTACATTTTAAGCCACCCAGGTCAACATCCCTAGGAAATAGATATACCAGCACCCTAGGAAACAGATATACCAGAGGATGCTGATTTATTCTATGGTAGGCAGGAGATCTAAGTGGGTTCAACCAAAGCAACACTGAACAACTTTTGCAACCCCTTCCCCTAATGCATTTGGCCATTTCCTGTTGGCTTGCCCATGAAGTTTGAGCCACTTCTGCCATTTTTGTCACCAGGGAGAAGACCCTTTCTGAGAATGAAGGCCACAGAGAGGAAGCATTACTGAGAGATGTGAGGAAGACTGGAAACTGACCCTGGCGGTCACATAACTGTGGTGAGCCATGCCCAGAGCTGTCTTTACCTCTAGACTATTAAGTTGCATGAACCAACAAATTCACTTTGAGCTGAAGCCAATGTAAGTTTTTTTTTTTTTCTAACTTGGGACAGAAAACGTTTCCACTAATATGGTTTAATTTAAAAAAAAATAAAGAAAATAAGTGAGTTGTCTTTGCAGGAAAAATTTTGAGAATGATGAAAAAAAGAAAGGAAGAACAAATATCATAGCAGCTGCAGAAACCTTGGGAGCTGTAACTAGAAAAGTACCCTGCTGCACATTCTCTTTTCTTTACTTTTGTTTGTTCATTTGTTTGCTTGTTTTTGGAGGGAGGGGAGTTTGTTCATGTGACAGAAACATCACTGCACAGTGATGTTATGCCAACATGACATGACAGGCCAACATGGCAACTACTCTCTAAAGTCACATCCACAGATTCTGAATCAAGAATTTAGAATTCAAAAAAAAAAAAAACCCTGGGAAAGGTTTCGATTTTCTCTTTCTAGAGCATCTGTGTGGCCCACAAGGCCTGGTTTAAAGGTTTGTGAAGGGTCCATTCTGGGTCTGACATGTTGTGTTGTGCACTGTAGAAAGCCATAACTCTATGATCTGCTGGACACTATTGAGAAAACAAAAGATATGTGGTCAAATAAATGTGCATAATCTTGGATTAACCAGTAGGTGGATTTACCATAGCATTTTTCAGAACCTCTGATATGATGATGCAGGTGGAGATTTCCAGGGGATAGCAGATATGAGAGCAAAATTTATGAACCTTACCTGGTGATAAAATCTCTATTCCAGTGTATCTAAAGGGTCAGCATTCCTCAGAATATAATAGGAATCAGAGCCGAATTTCCTCTGAGCCTGTGAAAGTGTGCTGTACATAGGTAATGATGGCGGGAACCCAGGCACTCAACATGGAGGAAGGTCTCAGAATCCAACTGCTCAGTGGTCTGTGTGGTGCATGAATGTACTTCTAGTCTCTCTATTTGGCTCTCTCAATCCCACATTTACCCTAATTTAGTTGTCTGTCTGTCTTAGTCCTTGCCATGGTCTCTGGTAGGAAGACCCAAGTTTTAATCTCAGCTTTGTCCTTTAACAGCTCCAGGTCCTATGAAACCAGCTCCCAGATGGGAACCCGATTGCGGATGCCTCACACAACTGCTTCATCTTCATGAACTGCTGAGTCCCCAGTGGAAATCCTTGGGCCTTATAGTCCCAGTAGGGCCTGAGGGCCACTGGGCTACAAGTCCCTCTCCATCCCTGGGCCCTCAGAGTGCTCTAAATGGCCAGGTGATGCTGGCTAAATAAAAACAATTTCCAACACCTAGAAAGCATCCCAGTTGCTCACAAAGTCATCTGCTGTGTCTCCTTATACTCCAGCCTTGTTAGTTCCATGCTGTTCCTGATCTATAGCATTGCTATTGCCCACGTACCAGGATGCAGACATGTCAAAAGATGCAGAAGAGGGAATTAGAAAATTCCAAAGCTCAGAGGGGGACCATCTTGCTTAGCATCTATCTTGCTTTTATTTATTTTACACCTAAAGTTACCAAGGTCCAGATACAGAAAGTGATTTCCTAAAACCACACAGCAAATAAGTGGCAGTGTCAAAACTTGAGTGACTAAGACAGACAGACAGTCAGTGTTAGTGCTCAGAGAAGAGTTAAATGTTTCCTAAAATGTTTCTAGTATGCATTGGTCTTTTGGGATGGTCAAATTTGTGTTGGAAGCACTGTGTTTAATATTTCTTGCTTGGAGAATGCACTGTGCATCAGCAAGGAGACATTATGAAAAATCCCTTTGCACTTGGTTTAACCCAGTGCTCCCTGCATTTATTTGAGCATGAAACCAGACTTCTCTTTTTGCGAAGGACCATTTTTAAGAAATAGCTCCGTAGGTTTTGGGTTCATCTGCATAGTTGTGGCTCTGGAGAGGAATGATGGGACAAGCAAGGCAAGAGGGAGGCTGTGAGGGTCAATGGCAGGAAAATCAACACGAGGGAAGTTTGGCCCTTGATGGTCCTTTGATCAATGGCTTTTTGCAGAATGGTGAATGGTGGGCACAATGTTGGAGGATGTGTCTCAGGCCAGAGGTTGACACTATGAGATACAGTGGTTGGGGGTGTCCACAGAGATTGGCAAGATATGACTATATGACTATGACTTCAAAGGATAGGAAAGGGATATTTTACAGACCCAGTACCCTACAAATCCAAGTGGGAGTGCCCAGAAACTGGACTCGATTCCTGAACAATGGAGTGGTGGCAATGTTAGGTAAGAGGTCATTCCCCAGGGGCAGTGGAAGCATTAGATGGGTGTTCTTTTTTGATCTGAACACAAAGTGGCAGATGAGAGCCATTAGATGCCTGACCTCTCTGTGGACCTCTGGGGGCACTTAAGTATTTGGCATAGTACCCTGAAGGAGTTACCTGCTGACCAGGAATAAAGATGGTTTCCAGTTCAGACAGAGGGCATGGACAATTACCTGCCCTTTCAGTGTATCCAGGTGAGGGCAGATTACCACAGACAGGTTCCCAAATGCTCAATGTCAGTAGCTTAGGAGGATCTGAGACCAGGCTCATGGCAGGATGGGAACTCGGAGATCCAAGTTATAACCCCAACCATGCCTCTAAACGGAGTGGTGAATGGGGTCCAAGTGCTCAAGTCTTTAAATTGGGTTGACCTTAATTACTTCCATTTCCTTCTGTGACTTTTCAGTTTTCTGGCCATACAAGTGGAGTAACCCGATTGACTTTCTATTTGTAGGTTCTACACATTCCTTTTCCTTGTTATTTTGTAGATCTAAAGTGAGTCTCTCACTCTGGAATTGTAAAAGTGGGAAATTACAGTGCTGTTATGTACTCACTTTATAACCCAAGGAAGGCACATTTAAGAAATACAGCTTTCCTGAGGAAGCCAAACCAATAAAGCCTTGTGAGTCAGCTGGCTCTGGTTTGAGCTCTGCAAGTCATGATCCCTCCACCCCCTCCATCGGTTTCCTGTGAGCAACCTCACAAGGCAATTGGAAGGGGCAAGAAGGAGGATGGAAATAGAAGTGGTTATAAAGTGGGGCCCGCACAGTGTGCTGTGTGCTTGGGAGAGTGTTGGAGTTGAGAAAATGGTGATGCTAATGACGATGTTAGAATTGCTAGGCTTTTAAAATTAATGAAGTAACAATGAGCAAACAAGTGTGGTCATTCAAGGCAAAACTTTACTTCCTTTATTTAATACCTGGCTGGGGACATCTGCTGTGGAGAATGGAAGCAGTGGGGCCCACCTCCCTCGTAGAGGAGCCAGTTTATCCTGAGCCCAGAGCTACCTCGTTCTGCAGGCAGCAGTGAGTGAATTCATCAAGGTTTCTCCTGAGAGCCAGGGATCCCCGGGAATATTATCCAAGATCATTTTCCTGAAGCGAAACAGACAAACCTGTTGATAGAAGACAGAGTCCTGGGGGCCAGTTTTCTCTAGATTTTGAAGTGCTCTGTTGGTGGCCTGCAAAGCCTGTATATCCGGTTACTGCTGCCTTCTCCTCTCCCCTTCTCCTTCATCAAAACCCAAGAAGTCAGTGAGTGGCTAGGATAAGAGAAAGAGACCAGAAGGCATTTCAGAAAGGGGATTGAGGACTAACAGAGTTCTCATTCCAGCTGTGCAGCCAAAGAACTCTGCATATGACCTTGAAAAAGTCCTTTTCTGAGTTAGTTTCTTCACCTGTAAAATTCAGTGTTCATCCCTAAAGATGCTACCAACTCCACACTCCAGGATGAGGACAAGAGATGAGCAGAGAAATCACACTGGACTTACTACACTGACCTCCACATTCAGAACTTGGGATAAGAGGATTACATCTCGGATAGAAGAGCAACACCCCGCACAGCCCTCCCCCAAACACTATCGGAAGAAATGGGAAAGGAGCAGTTAAGGAAATGCCCATGGAGCTAGAGAGGAGGTATTTAAGCTTTCCAAGTGGCAGATCTGAAGATCTGTCTCAGGATCATCCCCATAGGGTCTGGACAACCAGGGAAAATAATAGTGGCAGGATCTTAGACTAACTGAGCACCCTTGCTCACGCTACACCCTTGCTCCCTGTGATGCTTACAACTGCTTCTAGATATTTGTCACCTCTTCCTGCTCTCCTGGGCTCAGTCGTCTGCATTTTAGTTGAGTCTAAACAGTCTCAACAACCTGTTAGATGGCTACCTTTCTTTACTTGGATACTCTACTGTAGGTCTCTTGAACTGTATTAATACTTTTTTTTTTTTTTTAATTTAGCTGTTGCTTCACACTCTTAGTGATTGCTCCTTTTGGCCAGCTACTCGGCCACTCCCCCTAGATGTTCCCTTATCATGACTGCAAGTCAGCTCTCCCTATCCTGTCTCTGTGATGGATTCCTGGGCTCAATATGTAGAACTTGACATTTATCTCCGTTAAATTTCATCTTGTTGGTTCAGGTCCATTGTTCCTAGCTGTCAAGAGAGTTTGATCGTGCTGCGCTGTGTTAGCCTTCTCTCCCAGTTTTGTGTGAGGACTTGGGGACAGAAGGTGGAGTTGGCTGTGTCAGAGCTGGAGTGGTTGGCTGCTGCTGTGAGGTGTGGCTTAGCTCGGAGGAGAAGGTGAAGACAGCAGGATGTGGGGGTGTGTGTGGCTTAGCAAATAGACCTGGCTGAGGGCTGGAGAGACTTCTCAATAGAGGAGGATTAGTATGAGAACGTAAGGTGACAGATATAAGGCCATTCAATATGGTAGAAGGACTGGGCCAGCAGTAGCCACTCTGGTATGTCACATCGGAGTATCATACCAGAGGGCAGAGCACTGGGTGAGACTCAGTCATTGTCTGAGAGAAAGGTAAAAGGCTTGCTCTGGGGAGGAAAAGGAACGCTGTTGAGAACTCTGAGGCATTAATTTAAACACTACTCTCTCCTTTTTCTCTCTCAGTAGACCAGCCACAAAACCTGCTTATTCCATCCCCAATCCTGCAGCTAATCTCCTTTCTGAGCCTCTTTTTTCCTCCAGTTTAAACATTACTGTTTGCTGCTAGATCTATAGGCTGCCACATGTTCTCCTTGCATCCTCAACGCATCCCCATATGATGCCTTGGGATATTATAAATCACTTCCTACTTAAAACCTCTAATGTTTCCCATCACTGTTAGCGTGAAGTACAATTCCTCATCATACTACAAAGAACCCCAGTGATCTGGTTCCTACGTCTTCAGATTCAATTTAAACTCTACCTATCCTAAACGAATTGCAGATTCTAAATCTTGCCAACCCTCTACCTTCCAGCACTCTGATCGCTCTGCATGGATTACACACCACCCTCCTCTCTCTCACCTATGAACTCCCGCCACCTGGTGTCCTCATCTGGGTCATTCCCTAAGAGAAAGCCTCACAGAATCCAAGTCCCAAACCCTGTATTGCTCTGATGCAGGGGCTAGCAGCTCTGTCAACTCTGACATCTACTCATGACCTTGCATTTTCCTAAGTGGCTTATTTGTCCACTTCCTTGCCAGACTGCAAACTTCTTGAAAAAAGGATGGTTTTTCACTTATCTCTGCATGTAATCTATATTGAAAATGAGTATGAAGGTTTCCAGCTATGAAGTCTGGGGTGATTATGGCAGCATCTCAGATCTATAATCTGACAATAGAGCTGAGAGTGGACAAAGAACTCAAATTATCAGGGTATATGAGTGTGAGTGAGAGAGAGGCTGAGCCTGGATCCTACCCTAGACATCAGCCAATAAATATGAATTTCCTTGGTCCATACTAACTGTGTATGTGTATGTGTACATGTAGCCTTCTGTACATGTGCATATATGTGCATGTGTGTGCATGTGTGTGTGTGTGTCAGTGTACGTGCACAAAAACCAATTTTAGAACATGAAAATATCAGGCTTTAGAGGCAACAAACCAGGGTTTAATGTTTTTATCACTCCGTATGTGCCTTTGGATGGACTCATTGATCTCTCTGAACATTAATTTTCTTACATACTATATGAAAGGGGAATACTGATGCCTATCTCTAAGACAACATAATTTTTTTTTAAAGCAAACCTCACCCAGTGCCTTGCAGTGGCAGTGAGAAACATGCACTTGGTCACCTTGCTGGTTTTGCTGAGGAGGTGTCCACTCACCACTCCCAATAGGCAGAACACCTTTTTTCCACTAAGGAGTTCGACTGTCATCACAAAGAGCCTTTGTGTGTTCAATTAAAGTCTGAAACAATTCCATAATGGCCAGACCACTCAGGACTCATCCTGTCTTCCTCCCTGGGACTGAGAGCCAAGGTCCTGGAATACTTGACTTTGTCCCAGCGTGCAATCTCACTCTCAATACCAACCTCTCCATGTCTCCCCTAAAGATGGTCATCTTTTCAACACCTGCTCATGAAATGCAAGTAAAGCCTCCAAATTTTCTATTTATCTTCCATTAGTTGCTCTTTAAACTCATGCCTTCCTCTCAGAGAGGCTCACCCACAAGTTCTAAGCTAAGGTAGAGGGACAGCCCCAGCCTAACTGTATTGGCAGCGCACTGACAAATCACCCTTCTGGAGTTTGCCTCCTGAGAGAGTGACTGATCTCATCTTGGTGTTTTCAGGGTCTAAGGCTGATACTTTCTGGTTTTCTACTTAGATTCTAAGGCTCATTCCCTTTGGAGTCTGCTTCCTCCCAGGTTGGGAGGATCAGCAAACTTTTTACTTGAAAGGCCATGTAGAAAATATTTTAGGTTCTTTGTTTTCTTCTCCTGTTTTCTCCACTCCCCCCTGCCCCGCTTTTTAAACATAGCCTTTAAAAATGTAAAAAACATTTTCAATTCAGAATTGTACAAAAACAGGTGATGGTATGGATTTGGCCCCAAATTCAAGGGCCATAGTTTGCTGACCTGACTCTCTTCAAAACTCACAAAGTGAACTTACTCACAAAGCTAATTCCCCTTCCTCTTTTCTTTCCTTGTTTCCTCTCTTCTCCATTTACCTTTTCCTTTCCTGCCCTCCTGCTACCTTCTGCTTCCTCCTCCTCCCTGTCCTCTCCCCCTCCATTTCCCTCTTTCTCCTTCCCTGTGTCCTTCCCTGGCTCCATTTCTTTTTCCCTCTTACAACATTTTCAGAGCATTTACTAGATTTGGGGTGTTGTGAATAGTCCAGGCATAGAAAGAGGAGGAAAGCAAACGACAAGGAGGATCGAACTCCTCTTCTCTAGGACCTTTCAGAGTTGGAGGGCATCAGGCTGCAATAATACACGACAAAGTGTCACTAATACATCTGCCCGCCCTGGTGCTATGGACTAGGAGTGCCGTGTGACAAGGAAGCCTCAGACCAGACGTCCAGGGGACAGGGCAAAGAGGACCTGCCTCCCTGGACTTCACCCAGTGAGGCTTTCCAAGCAAAAGAAACACTGACACTCAGGGCTGAAGGCAAGAAAGGAGGGATGCATTTGAGAGGAAGAGCTCGTGGGGAATCAGGTGAGACTCACACCTGTGCAGAGGTGGTACGATGAGCAGGTAAGAGCTACCCTCTTTCCAGAGCTGGTTCAGGCCTCAACTCTTTCTCACTAGTTGGAATCTTCAGCCCTGTCCTTTAAGCTTATCAAGTTAGAGACCATAGGACCCCTCTTATGGAAATGTCAGGAGGAGTCTGTGAGTGAATGAATACGAAGTGCTGAGCTGGGGTCTGGCACAGAGTTACGTCCTCAGTGAACGGCCTCTGTTCCCAGCAAGAGAGGGGAGGGGTGCTGGGCCCAGGTAGGGTAGTGGAGGATGCTGGTACCTGGCCACACTTGCCTAAAACTTTGGACTCTACCTTGTAGGTCATCTGGACCCTCTACAGAATTTACACCATGGGACCAGGTTGTATTAGATTTTAATTCCTCTTCTGATTATGGACATTGGCAAAATCTATGAGGCAAGTTTCTTGATTCACACTTCACAGATGAGCTGAGTGAGGCATAGAGAAGGCAGAGAACCTCTTTCTTCCTCAAAGTCAACGGGCTCCTAAGTAGCAGACCTGCGTCTGGTCTCCTGGACTCCAAGTTCCCTACTTTCCTCTCCTGCAGTGCTTGCTAACCACCTGACAGACGGCATTGTGCCAGCCTTCCTGGCTTCAATTAGTAGACAAATCAGAGCTAGCTGGCGGGCTCTGGGCCCACTGCAGACGTGTTTATCATTCATCAGAGAAGAGAAGCACTGCGCCAGGCTGGTGAGTCTGGCCCCCACGGAGAGAAGATTTAAGGTGATGTGGCCTAGGGGGTTGGTCCTGGGGACCATAATTTGGATCATCTGACATGCTCAGCAACAGAATATTTCAGCAAGTCACAGCAAGCTGAACGTTGCCCTCACCCACGGCATGTTTTGAGTGCTACAGGAGGTGAGGAAAACAAGGGCGGACTGGAAGCCTGGGTTCTGCCCAGCTTTGCTACTGCATGGGGAAATGTCTTTGGTTTCTATTTCTGGGTTTCAGTCTCCTTCTGTGTAAAATGAGGAGTTTGGGAAATTTTAGCTAAATAGTAGGTATTCTTGTACTGAGCTTTGGAAAAATTCCGATCTTTTCTCTTTAAACAGATCTCCAGGGGGAGGTAGTAGCTATAGTGTAGTAAGGAGAGTACTGAACAGGAAGTCTGTTTGAGTCTAGACTTTGTCCATATCTTGCTGTGTGACCTTAAATTTTCTAGCCCTGTCTCTGAACCTAAGTTTTCCCGCACAGGTTGGGCAGCAGCACAGATCCTTCACTGATGATCTGTGGACTAGATCAGACTGGTGGATGAAATTAGTTCCTGGGCACATTTATCTGTCTAAGTGTCACTTCTGTTTTAGTGAGCAACCTTTGGAAATTGAGACATTTCTCATGCATCCACTTGATTGGTTTAGGAGCCACCTAGTAAATTAGTAAAGTACACTTCTGGGTGTTGCTGTGTGGGTCAAGAAGGTGTGACCTTGGGGACTCCCATAGATATGATCCCTGACCCCTTCCTCTCTGCTGCTGTTCCCCTGCTTTGCTTCCCGGCCACCAGCAACTGAGCAGCTTTGTTTTCCTGCATGGCTCTACCATGATGTTTCTGCCTTAGAGTCAACTGACCAAGCATAGACTGAATCTTTGGAAACTGGGAGCAAAATTAAGCCTCTCCTCCTTTAAATTGTGGGTGTCAGGTATTATGTCAGGATTTCTAAGTTGTTTTGAAGAAGCAGCAGGAGAGCCCGTCACACCAGAAGCATATGCTGGAACTGGACAGTGACTGGTCCCTTCGGACAGGACAGATGGCCTCTGCCATCCCCACAATTTGCCATGCAGCACCCTGGACTTAGTAGTGTCACCTGTTTCTGGAAGAATCTGAGGGTGCTGTCCTTTACTAACCCATGTTCTCTGTCTACAGAGGTGCACACAACCCCCTGCTGTTGGAGGCTGAGATTCAACCTGTCTTCCTCAGGCCATAGAGTCTGTTGCTAGTATTTCCATGCCTGTTTAGGTCATTGTGTTATAATACAAAGTAATTACTCTAGTGCTTCATGTACATTAGTGCAGTGAATATAGTGTTTCAAACCACTGCCCTGTGAGTCTTCCCTTAGTACATGCAAATTCTCATAGCCAGATCCCCATCCCACTCTTCCATCCAAGCCCCCTTCCTCTCTACCACTCTAGGGGTTAGGGTTGTCACCCTAATTCTCATGTTCACCAGCCACACCTAGAGTTTAAACTCTGTTCAAAACACAATGAAAGGAGACCAAGCTTGCAAACAAAGCCTCTCAAATAGTGGGTGACTCCCATCCTGGAGACGGTCTTGTTTCTCTCCTGCTCTGTCTTCTTCCTTCAGATGCACACAGCCCAGTTCTTCTTGGGAACTCCTTTGGATAAATGGCTGCCATCTCCAGCTCAGTGTGTCCTCCCTAATCTCACAGTCACTTCTACCTGCTTCCTTGCTTCTTTCCTCTTACTTCTCATTCCCATCTTTCTTTCTTTCTCTTTCTTTCATTCTTTTTTTTTTTTTTGCAGCACCAGGGATTGAACTCACAACCTCACTCCTGGAAAACAGGCGCTTAAATCACTGAGCCAAACTCCCAGCCCTGGTTCTTTTGAGGCAGGGTCGCACTGTGTAGCTCAGGCCAGCCTTCCGCTCACGTTGTAGCCCAAGCCGGCCTCGAACTCACAACGTTCCTCCTACCTCAGCCTCCGGAGTGCTAGGATTAAAGGTGTGCACCACCACGCCCGGCTTCTTTCAT
The DNA here is from genome assembly GCA_004363535.1 of Dasyprocta punctata. NCBI lineage: Eukaryota > Metazoa > Chordata > Mammalia > Rodentia > Dasyproctidae > Dasyprocta > Dasyprocta punctata. The sequence continues at coordinate 43,813 of RJWM01012669.1, forward strand.
TCTTAAGTATTGGAGATTGAAGCCAGGACTACCACTAAGCTACATATCCAGCCTGTCTTAGTTACTTTTCACTCACTGCTGAGACAGAATACCTGATACCCAAAATTAGGGAAGGAAAGGTTTATTTCTTACAGTTCTCTGGGGTTTCAGTCCATACACAGTTGGCTCCAAGGCAGCATGGTGTTGCAGGGCCACCATTCATGGCTGCTGCAAACAGCAAGCCAATCAGTGAGAGAGAGAGCAGAGAGAGAGACACGCCTCCTTCTCACCCTTACACTGTATGTCAGCTCCACCCCTGGGCGAGTACAGCACTCACATAGCCAATCCCAGTGCTAGACAACAAGCCAATCACAAATGCCAGACTCAGCCCCATCCAGATTACAAGAGGCCTTGGGGTGACTCAGGATCCAACCCAAACATAGACTTTAAAATTTTTTTAAATTTTGAGATAGGGAAATCTCGCTAAATTGCCTAGATTAGGTTTCAACTTATAATCCTCCTGCTTCAGTGCTCTGATTACAGGTATGCACCACCACACCTGCCACTCCTCATTTCAATAAATGGTACCTCTCCACTGCCCAGATCAGGCAGTGGGGAGCCATCTTCCATTTATCTCTATTCTCACATTCCCCAGTCCAGCAAAACTCCCCTGCAGTGATCCTACCTCCTTGGATGCATCCGTTTCCTTTCAGACTCACTGCCCACACTCCAGTTCATTTCAACCATGGACTCCTGAAGAAGCCCTTTGACCTGAGATCTCCTTGTCCACAGGCAGGATGTCCTTTGGCAAGCTCCAACTCTGATCATAAGAGTCTTTTCAGAACTTCCTATAGACTTAGGATAAGACTCCAATCCCTAGTAAGATGAATGACATGGATGAGGTTCTTCAGGCCCCCAAGGACAAACTCCTTAGTCCGTGTAAATGGTTCTAGGAGTTCAGCCTGATCCAGATCAGGGTGAAATTGCAGTTGTCCACTGTGCTGAAAGAGAAGGACCTTTTAGCCAGCCAAGGCTCCTGGAAAAGTGCCCCCAGATTCCAGAGCCTGTAAATGTGACAAAAGGTGAGTACATCATTATTTCAACTCACAGTTGGGGTTACAGCCTTCCCTACAGACCAGATCACAAAGGGTGCTGGTTACATGACTATGTGACCCATCAGGAAGCATCAGTTGCCCCTGACTTGGGAACCTTAAATCTGAGGATAAGAACACTTCTTTCCACTTATTATCCTTGCATCCCTGGACAGTTATAACTTCACGATGGATGAGCATTCAGAAAAACAAAAGGAGAAAAGATAGAAGATAAGTGAATCTGGAAGGAAAGTGAATCTACCTGAAATTAAAGAAGGCCCAGGAAGGGATAGTGGCTGGGTCCTGCCTGTTTCCCCTACTTGATCTTATCCAGGCCGTGCTGCAAGCTGCTACAGGCTGCCTTTGGTCTCTGGGATTATGCCTCTAATCTGGCTCTTCCTCTCTTGCCTGCTTTCCATGTTGCTGCTGCCAGTAGAGCTGCCGTCACTCACAGGCACCATCTCTGAGAACAATCCCTCAGAATTACCCATGAGAAGTGACCTAGTGACCTCTCCCTCCTGAGGACTTCTGGCCATAATGGAGTTGAGTTCACAACTCTCAATGCCGGAAGGTAGCCTTAGCCTCTAACTGTGCAGGTTAGTACCTCAAGGACCTGGAAGGGGAAGTGACTTGGCTAAGGTGATGATGACAGGATTGGTTCTAGAACTGGAATGTCTTGTTGTCCAGTCTAGTGCTGTTTGCACTTGTTCAGATAATCTTTTATTAATCAGCTCTACCACGTAATGAATTATATGGCTTAGATATCAATTTTTAGCTAGACTTTTACAAGAGAGTTTTGGAATTGAGTATAACTGGGGAAAGTGCCATTACTGTAGGGCTATTGTGAAAAGGAACAATATAATTAATAAACACAGAATGCTTCTGTTGTTTTTGTATTGCACTAATTTTAGCTTTTATTTTCATTAAATCATACCTCCTGTGTTTTTAATTTATTTTATAGTTCTTAATCTAAATTCTTTGGTTGAGTACTTAGTGCAATTATTTCCAGCTTTTTACCAAAAATAATGAAGACATTGGAAGCTATCAAATGTCCTCTGAGCACAGCTTTAGTTGTGTCCCTTGGGCATTGATGTGCAGTGTCTCCTTTTCATTACTTTCTGGATAATATATAATTTACATTTAAATTTTTCTTGGAGCCAAGGATTATTTCGGAAAGCATTTCTTAATTTTAAAAGCAGTTAAGATTTTTAATTTTTTTCCTCATAATTTCTAAAATGAAATACCTATCAATATTGCTGCCTGGAGACTAAATATAGAAGTTTCAAAGGAGATGAGCAATGGAAACCAACTTTTGGTGCAGCTAAGTCAGGCAGGTTGGTATCTATTTACACTGATTCAGGACAGGGCTAAGGAGAGGAGGTTGGGGAACAGAGTCCCATGTTTTCGGTTTAGCATTCTTCCCTGCCTGCTTCCCAGGCTGTGACCCTAACGACCGCTTTTCACTTTTGACTCCTATGCTCTGTCCTGTGCTTGCTTATTCCCAAAGGAAAAAGCTTCCTGGGTGGCTCCGCCCTTCCGAGGCTGGAGGGCACATCTGTTTAGGGCTGTTTGGAGGAAGGAGCAGATTTCACCCATAGGAACGTCTGTGGCCGAAACGCCTTAGTGAGATGGAGGACCCCCCATCTCATGGTCACCATGGACACCATCCCAGATATAGGGAGGGAATCGACAATGACCTTAGGTAACAAGATCAATTCACACTGGTGCCCATTCTGCCAGACACGCTGCTGGGTGCTTGTCACATGGACCCTCGCATACTTCACAGAAAGATGTCATTCTCATTTGGCAGTGGTGTAAACTGACTAGCCGCCAGCACAGTTTTCTCTGCTCCTGAACCTTTGCTTTCGGCTTGCTTTCTTGTCCAATTGGGATCACTCATGACTCCTGAGAATTTCCAGATGAGAGAACTGAGGCCCCATGTACCAAGAGACTTAGCTCCCTGACACAGCAGGGCCCAAGTGAATTGGAATTAAAGCCGGCAGAGAACTCCACTGGGCCTGTCTTCCTGAGTCTCTGTGCCCTCTGTCTCCCATCTTCCCTCTGCACTGCCCTCAACTTTGGTCCCAGTCCCAGTGTTGTTTTTAACTGGCTACAATGATAAGTGTGGGGAATGTGAGAAGAATTAGGGACATGCAGAGGAGGAGGAGGAGGAGGAGGAGGAGGAGAAGGCATTGTTTTTTAGTAGGATGCTGATAAGAGAAATGGGCTCATTTAATAGGCTGAGTATTTTGGAACCACACCCTTGGACTTTTGTACTGCCCTTATTGATCTTTCTGGGGCATTTACCTAATGATCAAGAGTTATGGACTTTGTTTTTGGACTGGAACCCCACCGCATTACAATAGATCATCTAAGGAGTTTTATGACTGTGCTTCTGGGAACTGGAAATTTAAAGCCAAAAAAAGGTCATGTGGTGTGGAAAGGCAGCCATGCTTGCCCCTGACCTCTCGGGCTGCTCCTTCCTCTTCCCTGATTCACAGCTTTCCTGGCTCCCTAAATCACCAGCTGCTCAGCTACTGGGATCTGAAGCCCTTCATGCCACAGGAAGTTTCTATATACTCCCCTCTGGGAGCTCCCCTTTGGGCCTTTCTCCCAGATTCCTTTCTTTTTTTCATTTTTCATTTTTAATGCACGTAACAGACTTTAATCATTTTTCACTTCCTTCACTCCATTTGCCCTCCCCTCCCTCATAGTTTCACATTTTTTGCTTCAGTGCGTGTAATATATTTTGCTCATCCCCATTCCTCTATTACCCATCTCCCCCTCCCCATCAGTCCCTTCCCCTTGGCCAAAAATAGTCTCCCTTCTACTCTCTTGTCATCTGTTTTTGATTCCACGTATTCGGGAGACATTTGATATTTGTCTTTCTGAGTCCAAGATGCCTTTCTCGCTTCCTTTCAACTTCTGTGCTAACTCCAGCACCACAGCCTTAAAAATCATGCCATTTTTAAAAACCGTATTAGTGGATGTATGCCTAACCTGTCACAGGTACCATAAATACAGGGAAAAGAGGAAGGAAGGATGGAAGGAAAGCAGGAAGGAAGGATCATGGCTGCCTAGTTGGCACCTAGTGAAAGGAGGCAAGGAAAGAGGCAAACAGGGCAGAGACATTGCTCTGCAGCTGTTTGCACAGCTGTGGCGTAGGGACAGGGTTGGGAGCAGAAGGCACTTTTGCCTTAAACCATACAGGCTTCCGGGACAGACCCCTGTGCCCAGCTAGCCTACGTCTTTCAAGGAGCTCTGTCTGCTTCTGGGTCCTCCTCTGGGAGCTGCAGGCTGCCGGGAGTCTCAGAAGTAAATCCCAAGGTAGCTATGGTCACACATTGTATGCCTCAGGCTCATGGTTTTCACCTCTTCCCTCCCTTTCCTTCTCTGCAAAATGGAGATAAGCACACTTGTGAGTTTTAGTTGAAATATCTCTAGACCAGGAACGTGTAGTGTTAGCAGGGTGCAGTGCCCAAGAGCTTTTCGGTCCTCCTTTCACCATTTATTCTCAATGATGCTTCTCCCGTTTTAGCCTTGTCTGATCCTCCGTTTTCCCCTCCTTCCCTGGGGGTTCTGGGTCCTCAGCCTCAGGCCTAGCCCTGTGCATGGCTCCTGCCATCAGCACTGAGGCTTACGCTAGCCCCGATGCCCCTTGGCTCGCAGATCTCATCCCTTGCCCAATAGTCCAGAGCACGGTGCCCCAAGGGGTCTGGCCAGGTGAGGTCCCGTACTCTGCTAAGAGGTGCCCCCAACCTCAACAGGGTGACCTTTTCAACACACACCCAGCCCTTACAGTTTGCATTACTCACTTGGAAATCACCGGTTTTCCCCGTAATGTGAGTGCCTGCTCATGGGATTGCATGCGTGTGGTGGGGTTGTTATTGTCTTTTCTTTCTTTAGAGTAGCAACTTTAAACTTGGCTACACATTGCAATTTCCTCAGAAGTCTCTTTAAAATGCTAGTCTCCAGGCCTGTCCCCCAGAGACCCTGATTTCATTCATCTGGAGAAGACCTTAGATGTGAGACTTTTTTGGAGCTCAGTGTTAGGGATGGGACACAGGACTTTGGTACAGAGCTACATTTCTAGCCCTGTTTTAAAATTTGTATTTTGAGACAGAGTTTCACTAAATTATGATGTTGCCCAGACTGTCATCCTCCTGCTGCAGCCTCCCAGGATGCTGGGATTACAGGTGTGGGCCACCACATCTGGCTTCATTAAGACTTTTAAATAGCCAGTCCAGTTAAATCCAGTGTGCAGCCAGAGCCGAGGACCAAATTAGAGTATGGGGTCCTGGCTACTGGCACTGGGGACATGGCTGCACTTTCGTTTCCCCAGAGGTGCCTGGCTTAGTACTGCGTGCACACAAATGGATCAGGACCCAGCCCTGCCCCCTTGCCGGCACTAGGTGATGTGCAGATCTTTATTACACTGGTTTGATTTCCTGTTTCCAGGCTGCCTCTCACTAGACAATAGGCAGCCCTCAGCCTGGATTCAGACTTTCATCTTCAGACCCTTTGTCCAAGCCCTCACACATCAGAGCGTGTCCAGGCCACAGGGTTCTAAGGACATCGCATGCCTTCTTCTTAGTCTCCCTGCTTGTTAATGAATCCCCGCCTTCCTTCTAGATGGCACCTCTCTGCTTCTGGACACAGTGCTCAAACCCTTATGGCCTTTGTTGTCTCTTGCTGCGTATAAGGCGCTCCACAACTTGGCAGCTTGACACAATCAACATGTATTCCAGCACTGGTTTCAGGGGGTCAGGCATTGGGGAGGTGAGGCTGGGTGGGTGAGTCTCAGGTCACTCCTGAAATTGAGGTTAAAATGCCAGTGAGGTACAAGTGTGTGTGTGTGTGTGCATGCATGCATGTGTGTCTGTGTGTGTCTGTGTGCGCACAGGTGCAGGTTTTGAAAATTTGACTGGGTTGGGGTCATCTCCTTCTCAGAGACTGAGCACACCTGCAAGTGGACAGCAGCCTGGCCAGAGGCCACGGCCTTTTTAACACGCAGGATCCCTTACTCCTTGGGTCACGTAGAGCAACCCTGGTGCACTGTGGGTGAGGAACCACAGGAGGAGCTGCCATGGGGGCCATTCTGGAGGATGACTGCACAGCCCCTACATAAAGACAGGTTCTGGGGGTTCAGAAAGGGCTTTTTGTCCCTGAAATGGCCTCTTGTTGGAACCATCCACTAACTAACCTTTTTTGTCTTTTTGAGATAGGGTCTTGCTATGCAGTTCAGGCTGGCCTTGAACTCACAGTGATCCTCCTGCCTCCGTCTGCCAAGTGCTGGGATTACAGGTGTGTGTCACCAGATCCAGCCCCTAACTTCCTTTCTTTCTTTCTTTCTTTCTTTCTTTCTTTCTTTCTTTCTTTCATTCTTTCTTTCTTTTTCTTTCTTTCTTTCATCCTTTCTATCTTTCTTCTCTCTCTCTCTTCTTTTCCTTTTTTCTATTTCTTTTTGGCCAAACTTGGGAATAAACATGGCCTTTACACTGAGCTACATCCCTAGCCCTATTAATAAATAAATAAGTAAATAAATAAATTTATTTGTTTTTGAGACAGGGTCTCCCTAAGTCACTAAGTTGCCCACACTGGGCTCGAACTTGAGTTTCTCCTTCCTCAACCTGTCAGAGTGCTGAGATTCCTGGGCACCATTCACTTGAACTCCCAACATGCAGACAGCAACACAAGAGAGAGGTTTCATCTTGGCCTGTTTTGGATGGTTTTGGAGGCCACTGATCTTGAGCTCCTTAATAACACATATGCCTTCTGCAAGCTGGGACCTCAGAGTAAACCAGAAGTCCAGAGATCTCCAAAGGGGAACTTGATTTTCATTGCCATGGCATTCAAAGTCAGTGGGAGTGGGGATGGAGGAGAGATGGGGGAATGCTGCCTGTGTGGGATCGGAAAAGGAAGGGGTGGTGGAGACCCACACTGCCCTGCCTTTGTAAGACATGGCCCAGTCGGAGGAAACCCTCCCTGCCGCCACCCCAAACTGACCTGAAGAAGTAGCAGTTGTGCTGGGAGCACTGAGTGCTAAGCTTACTCAGACCTATGGGATCTCCACCCTTGCTTTTACCCAGCATGTTAATTCTGCCTCTTGTTCTAACCCTGGGGCCTCAGTTTCCTCATCAATAAAGAGGTTGGACTAAAACATTGCTTACCAGGGCTTCTAAATAAAAAGTGACACCTTCACTTTCCAAATTAAATCTTAAAATTAATAAAGTAAATGTAATGTTTTCATTCCAGTACAATATAAAATAGTATGACAGTCAACATACCCTGAATGCTTGCTGTGTTCTTAATGCTGTTCTTACATGCTTTGCACACATCAACTAATTTAATTCCGACAAGGAGATAACTTTCTAAAAAACTCACCACTCTGTTTCACAGAAGAGGAAGTCACAGAACAGAGAAGTAAAGGAGCTTACTTAAGGTTACACAGCTTGTAACTGGAACTCACATAGGGATTCCCCAGAGCCTTGGATTTAGCTCCTCTGCTTGGAAGCAGGATGACACTATTGGAAGTGAAGGAGGGCTCTAGAAGATTCCACTTATTCTTGCTCTCCTTCCCTCTTTTCCTTCTGAGCACCCCATAGCACAGCTAGAGGCTTCTTGGACTGGTGGAGATGTTCATTTTCATCGTGACACCTGACAAACTCCCACTGTACTTCTGAGCGGGCTCTGCAGATGCCTACACCGGGACCATCTGCGATGCTTTATTAAGCACAGACCTGCCACTTCCCAGGTCCTGAGAACCTGAATCTCCAGGTGGAGCCTGGGAATCTGCATATTACTGAGCATGCAAGGGGGCTCAGGCTCAGGGACTGGAGGAACTGTTGCCCTTTGCACAGGGCCAAAATCTCATTCACAACCACGGAGCTGGGAGCAGCCTGGGTGTAGATTTTCCTTAAGGAGTGCAGGTCAGATCTGCAAGCCCAGCCAGGGTCTAGCCTGATTGGGTCTCCAGGCCAAATGCTGCTAGACCATCTGTCAAATTTGACCTCACCTCAAGGCCACTGGCCCAGGTGGCGGTAATCTAGAGTGAGCAAGGAACTCTGACTGCCCCAGAGCAAAGCCTGGGTCTTGGTCACTGTGACATTCTGGTCACAATTAATCAGCACATCTGTGAACACACCAGGTGACTGGAGAATGTTTTTATGCTTCGAAGAGAAAACAATTTTCATTACGGCTTACCACAGCCCAGGAATCTGAGAAACAAATGGTGTAAACACTCATGTGTTAATTATTGTTATTCCTTGAGGTTGTTACCACCCAAAAGCTGATTAGGATCCTGATGGTGGAAGGCATCCTTGCAAGAGGAATTTTGGATTTGCATGGCTGCTCCCCAGGGACTTTTTGAACTGCTAGGTCAGGTAGGGAGACTCATTAATAAATGTATTGTAGCCATGGGGTGACCATGTCATGCTCATGAATATAGTTGTTCCACTTAAAAAAAAAAAACACTTCCCAAGCAGAGGGAAGAAACAAGATTATGGGAGAGAAGGTTGAGGGGTTTGGGGAAAGGTGGGCATTGTAGTCACCCTGGGCTCAGCCTGACGTCTCAATCAGTAAAACGTATTCTATTTGGCCATTGTTCAAGACTTAGATGTGCCACACTCTAGCATTGCCTCCGGAAGTGACAGCTGGCCCAGTGACTACCTGAGCAACTGTATTAATTAGTGATTAACTAGTGTCACCTCTTCTGTTCCAAAGACAAGGAGCCAATTTGCCCTCCAGGAAGCACAGTTTGATAAGTGACCACTAGAGGGAAGCCGTGAGCCCATATTCCAGCCGACCTTCTTTCAGTGAGCAGGGCCAGTAAGAAGCCTAAACTTTATTTGCTTCACTGCAATGAATGTGTCTCTGGGCCTTTTCTGTATTTCTATTTTGGAATTCTGAGCTTACAAGTGGTTCTGTTTCTAGAAGGTTGCTCCTTTCCCAGGGAGAAATTACAAAGGGTATTTTGGAGTTGACATTCCGTGAGATTGAGCCCATAGAAAGCAACGTGCTTCCATGCTCCTGGGTAAGCAGGGCTGCACTGGTGGCGGGCTACTCTTGAGAAACAGAAATTCATCCTAATGCAGGAGAGACTCAGACACAAGTGCTGACATTGGCTGGCTGTCAGCCAGGAGCCTGAATAATACTAATGAAGGTAGCTGGTGCTTATCATGGTCACCTGAGACCAAGTGCTGGCAGGCATTGTACAGACCAGGGAATTGAGTCTCCATAGCTTCACACAGTCATTGTGGCTCAGTGGCAGTCTGGGGACCTTGTCTCCTGAGTAGGAAGCAGAGAATAAGGGCTCTTGAGTCGTGGTAAGCTAGGGCCCAGCATCTCAGTCTGCTAATGTACCTTTTTAAGCACAGAAATCCCTTGGAATCAAATGAGTTCTTGCACCCTGAATGGTGAGGTGGGAAGTAAAGAAGATAAGAAGCCCTGCAACCCAAAGCCAGAGGCCAGACTTGCTGACCATTATTCATTTTGAGTGTAACCCACGGGGACCCAGGAGGAGCAGTCGCCATGGTGACTACAGGGCAGGGTGGCCCAGTTCTGCGGTGGCCTAGGGAACAGTTCCCCACCTCCACTCCATCATGTGGGAGAGTGGAGGGGCCACGGGTCTAGTGAGTGAGTCTTTTCCTGGGGATGGGCACCTGCTGCAGGCAGGGCAGGATTCCCAGGACAGCGTGCTCAGAGGGCAGCAGAGATGGGCAGGATGGGTAGAGCAGGGGGGCAGAGCAGGAGAAGGCCTACCAGAATCTTCTTGTCCACTCCCACAGACGTGAGCTCTTAATGGCCTTGCTGGGACAAGATCCAGGATCTCTTGTCCCAGCATATGATTTGCCCTCCATGGCTCTTTACTGAACTTCACACATCTTGATTCTTCCCGATTTTCAGTCTCCTGCTGTGAGGCCACTGGAGACCCCAGGCCAGGCTGCTGCTCCACCACCCTACCCATGGGACGGGGACAGGAAACGAGGGGAAAGCTGTAGGGACCTGGCTGGCTGGGCTGAGTCCCAGGCCGGCACAGGAAAGCACCTTTATAAGTGGGGTTGGTGAAGGCAAAATTGCAGCCTAAACCACCTGCCTTTGTCTTCCTGCTCTTCCTGTCATCTTGCCGTTGCTTGGGACCCCTGCTTTGGGCCTGCCCCTGAGCTATCTGCCCCTTCAGTGCAGTTCCCATGTTCTCTGCCATCCTGGGTCCTGCAAATAACGTGACATTGAATCTTAAGGAGGGAGGGAGTCTTTCGTTTCCCTGAAGGGCTACACTGGCATAGTATTAGGCCTCCTCTTGGAGGCCAGGTCTGATTCTGAGGTGTGACCTGAAGGACCAGGCCCCTGGTTCTCCTCCTCTGGTGGTATCTCTGCAGGAGCACCCATTTGACCATTGCTCTGACCTCAATGGAATCCTGCTCCTTGTTGGTTCTTTGACTTTAAGCAACTCACTGCCTTCTCTGGGCTTCTGTTTACTCATCTGTGAATGGGAACAGTTGTTCCTGCTCCCAGGATTGCCTTGGGTGTTAAACAAGCAGAAGTAGGAAAGTGTCCATTGGAAGACTGAGTAAACACCCATTTCAGTTACTGAGGCCCTCACTTCTCTTATTTGTGAACCAGCATTGCCTGTCTCCTCTGGAAGGTTGTCAACAAGAGCCTCATGGTTTGGAATTCAGGACGTGCTACACAAAGCTTAGTGTCAGTTTTATTTGAGGTACTGTCTGTTCTGCCTGAGTGCACACGGACAGTGCCATGTTTGGTGTAGACATACGAGTGGAGGCCAAGCTGTGTGGCTTTGGCAGCTTCTGGGAGAGCCACCTCTGAGAACTGGGATGCCCATGGCTGTTGCCTGGGGTTGCATGGTTCTGGAAATGCTTTGGACAAAGACCAGGGAAGCCTCTGCCTCCCACACCTCAAGAGCCATCAGGGAAGGATCAAACCAGGTCACAGGGAGGTGGCATGATGTGACAGCAAGTCAGAGACACGGAATGCTGGGACAGACCATCTTCTGAGCTGGGCTTGGTCTTCTCTTTGCAAGTCTTTTCTTTCTTAGGAAACAACAGTTCTGAGGCCGGCTCTAGGCTAATGCCTGCTTTGAGATCCTCAGCAAGTTGTTGGCTTCTCCAAGCCTTTGTTTCTTCACTTCTGAAGCTTCTGTTGAGATTGTTTTGGGGACTGAAGTAGCAGGACATGCACAGACGTCTTCACAGAGCCTCAGCTTCTAGCAGATGCCCATGCCCATGTGAATACTGGATGGATGAGAGAGTGACACTTTGCTGTCACTATAAATTGCCTCAAAGTCATCCAGTCTCATGCTGAGAAGTCCCTCTGTGTGAGCCGTACCAAGGAGTGATCTTCTCTGCTGATGTCCTTCAGGGATACGAGGATCCCCTTTCTGCGTTGGAGTCTTTGAACAGCTTGAGTGGTGAGGAAATTCCCATTGTACTGACAAATTCCACCCACTGGTGGAGGCTCAGGAAATCTATCAAATCCCTTTTTAAAATTTGTTTTGTTTTGTTTTTGAAACAGGCTTTCACTGTATTGTCCAGGCTGATCTTGAATCCCTGAATTAAAGAGATCCTCCTGCTTCACCCTCTGCAGGAGCTGGGGTGGGCTACGGGTGCATACCTCTGTGCTCTGCTGTTGAATCTAGTGTTCAGGGGACCACTGAGCTTTCTTGCCTCTGTCAGCCAAAACTTCACATGGGTCAGCCTCAACCTTTCCCAGATCCTCACAACTTGGAGCTGGCACCTTCCACTTCTAGGACCTACTATGCACACCTCGAGCACATTCTGACCTTGGCAC